>PVHY01001433.1:119938-159451 GCA_004024945.1 Uropsilus gracilis
TTCTCTTTTTTTTTTTTTTTTTTTTTTTTTTTTGTTTTTTTTTTTTTTTTTTTTTTTTTTTTTTTTTTTTTTTTTTTTTTTTTTTTTTTTTTTTGCTTTGGATAAAGTACTTTGTATTTTGACATGTGTATATATATCCCATTATGCTCAACACCAAAATTCTAATTTCATTCAGCATCAATTAATTAATCACCATTACTACTTATATCACCTTTAATCTTGAAAAAAAGAAAAGTGATAAATTAATGTATGCAAATAGAATTAATAAAAAAAATCCAAAGTTTGCAATATGATGAGTAAAATGAGTAATGAAAGAAAAATCAACAAAATCAGTAGCCTTTTCTTTGAAAAATGATTGATGAAATTGATAGGTCCTAATAAAGTTTAAAAAAGGAAAAAGTGTCAATTTTTCACTGAGTAAAATAATAGATCACTCCAAATTCTATTGTCATTGAAAAATAAGAATACATACACTCAATTTTATATCAATAATTCTGAAATTAACTTTAAATTCATGCACATTTTTAGAAGTACAACATATATTAGTCAACAATATATTAAGTTTTGCAAATCAATTGTAGTTTTTACATTGGAGCAATTAAAATTAACTAATTTTAATAAATTTTGAAACACATGATTTATGTAGTTAATGCTAGGAAATATTTGAAGAAATAATGATACCAATTTTGATGGGTAACTTTTTTTGTATCACTTTGACCATGGAATACATAGTTAGCATTATTTTTGTATCTATCTGTGAAAAATATTTTGGGGTGAGGTTATCATTTGTTTTGGTGAACTTTATGAAGTAAATTAATTGCCTTCCACAAAGTGATTGATTATTAATGTACTCTCTTGAGAACCTGAATACTATGAAAGTAAGAAAAGTGAGAAACTTGACCATTTTTCAGTTCCTGTTGAGATGAGATATTTTGTTTCATTGTTGGTCCTCAGATTGGGATGTACATTGTCACTGCCCCAATTATGTTTATCAGGCATTCAGAACTGAACTAAACTTTATATCACTGGTTTTACTGATCTTCAGTTTACAATTGGCAGACTGGAATTTCTCAGTTTCTGTAATGCCAAAAAACAATTATTTACAACATACCTTTTCATCTTTATGTCTATGCCTATACACACATATCCTCATTTGAATGCACTTAATCATAATATGTATCCATATTATTAATTTATTCACATTATTTTTATTATTTACATGCACAATATAAATGTTTACATACATGCTACATATTTGTTATATATTTATTCCTAAATCTTTTTTCTGAATGTATTCTTATCTCAATTGTGATATTCTTTGTCTATTATCTATCTATCTATCTATCTATCTATCTATCTATCTATCTATCTTCTACCTACATACCAACCTATATACCTCTATATTTTATCAATCATCTATCTAGATATCTTTTCTGAATTTATTTCAGAAAAAAATGGACTTCAAAATATTTTACTCCACACAAAAAAGCTTATCCCAGACTAAATGTAAATATAAAAGCAAAAAAATGTTGTAACTTTTAGTACAAATAAAAATAGTAATTAATTTAATTAAATGATCATAATAAATGACATATCACCTAATATCTTGCTAAATATTAGATAATACCAAGTCAAACCTATTAAAGCAGTTTGCAATTGCCAAAATGTTAGAGATGAAAATCAAAATAAGACACAAATCACATAAAATCCAAAATACTAATGTATGAAATATATCAAGAGTTCTGGGATACATTTTACATAAAATATTGTGATAAATATGTAGAAAAAAATAGAGAAAATCACTTTATTTTGGTTATATATTGGCAAAAATTTAGATTGAAAATAATGATAATAGCTCAGTATAGATCATGCCTGTAATGATTTCTTGATTTTTAACAGTCTTCAATATGTTTAAAAGATGCTAAATCTAGACTGTCTATTAATTGAAAAACAATCTAAAAACTGATGAGGAATGTCTAGATCTTCTATTAATTATCTAAGTGTTTTGCATAGCTGAGGGCTAAAAGAAGACTAATTCTGTCACTGGTCTTTCAAGTATTATTCTTTTAAGTTTAAAAGTGAGAATGGCATATAATTCAATAAGCTGAGAGCTGTCATTCAAAAAAGTGTCAATTGAGTTGAAATACATGAGCAGTTGGTCTCATTCATGTCAAGTCACATACCCATGCCTCAGGACAATATATTTATAACTTAACAATTAATTTATGTATTCTAAATATTATTAATGAGAAAGTAAACTATAAAAACAGATTTTTACCATTTGGGACAAATGAAGACATGAATGAAAAGTTTGTTCTTAGATTTCTGTTCCTCAGTGATGCTTATTTTTGCTTTTGAAAAATAAATACTAAAATGCAGACAGTAACTCTCCACTGACCTGAGTTAATATCTTAATAAATATTATTTAACAAATACCACTTATTATCATTGCTAGTATTTGTAGAGCATCATCAGCATTTACAGTTGTAAGAGCCATAGTAACTCAGTTTGTGACATTTAAATAATCCAAAAGAAAATCACTCACATAACATGGCAGCACTTGGTTTTTCTACTAAGTGAACAAGTAGTACACCATAAAATACAGACCCTTAGAATATGAACATACTTGCAATCATTGTAGTTGTTATTCTGAAGAATATTTTTCCATGAATGGTTATTAAAAGTCAGTGTTAGCTTTTTCTTTTTATCTATATTTACCTAATATTTGTTCCATTCTCCCACTCTACTTTTCCTTCCTTTTGAAAAATATTTAATGCTATAGCCCAATTTAGTTATTTTTCATTCTTTGTTTCCCATCTTCATTTATTGTCTTTATGCATTGCCATGTAGCTCAATATAAGCAAACTGACCATTGAATAAAGAATAAAACACCACTAGTAATCTATTATGGGGGAGTATTTGAACACAGAAAGTAATTCTTGTGATGGCTCTATTCCTTCTAATAATTTTGTATTATGTAGCATATAGGCCTGGTTGTATGGGACCCATTAATTTTTTTAAGTTAAATGATTTTTAATGTGTTTTTTGTTTGTTTGTTTGTTTGTTAGTATATGAATGGTTTTAGGAAAACCAATTACTACATTCTTTGGCAGCAAGTTCACCTGAATAGAGGTTTTGAATTTTTTTCTTCTTTATGCATTCAACAACAACAATAAAATAGACTACTGAATTTCTAGAGGTTTTTATATAGAATTGAAATAAGTTATTGACCACCTTCCAGAGTCTTTTCAAGTCCATAGTGTCTCTCCTGCTAATGTAGCTAGATATTGGCTCATATCTGTCAGGAGACTAGTTAAACTCTTGAAGTAGTTTCTCTTTGGGGCTATGATTTTAAAGTTACGGTGTAATGGAGTGTATTACCATTTACCATATGATGTGATAGCCTGTCTGTCAGCCAGGGAGCTATTTAAAGTTATATATAGGTCAAATGAACCAAAGAGAATAAAAGAAGATCAGGAATATTGAGTATGCCAAAAACAGAAAAAGAGCAAAAATAATTTAGCCACGAGGTGCTTTCCTCAATGTTAGTCTTTATTTACAGCTAAAATTGATTGCCAATCATAGAAATCATTGAGGAAAATATATTTCAAGGGTATATAACTTCCCTTTTGAGTCAACTCTGTGGAGTACAGAAGATCCTATTTCTACAAATGGCTTTATATCTTACTATCCCTACCTATTTATTAAATTATCTTAACATTTCCAATTCTGGCATCAAATTATTCTTTCATCTCATTAAGAATCATTAAGTTATGTTCTCTTAATTATTTTGAATAGCTAAAACTATCACTCATTTACCATTCAAAGATACTAAATAAATAATGTTAAATAAAGAAACATTTATTTTTCCAAAGGTATCTTCACTATTGAGTTCTGAACTATCTTGCTAAATATGGTAATATTTGATGCAGAAAGTATTGAGCTAAAACATAAAATACAATATTTTTGTTAGTCTATAGTTAAGCACTTTAAAGATAAAATAGAAGAATGCATTTTAAAATTATTTAAATAGTTCTATTTATATAGATCAGATGAACATTGCTATTTTAAGCCTGTTTAACTAGATAACTACTTAACTTGCAATAAATTATCAACAAAATTTTATTCAATATTGTTTTCACCTTTTGTTAATGTACTTCTTTGTATATCAATCTAAAATTTTATAGTAAGCCAACTTGCAAGTATTTCAAATGCAAAAAAGATCTCCATAAGAAAGAAATACAACAGTAATAAATATCAAACAGAACCTGCAACTCAAAGAATAACAATTTTTTTCAGTAAAAAGTGACAAATCCTTCATTATGGGTTTGCCAATCTATACCCAGCACTCTTAATAGTTCTTTATTCTTTTAGCATCAACTCTGCAATTATCTGTATTTCTAGCTAAAATATCTTCAAATTATTAATACATAAATACAAGCTACGGAAAATTGCATCTTGTTTTACAAAATTTAAGTTCTTATAGCAAGAAATACCACATTCTACTTAACTCTAACTTCAGTCTCATATCCTGGATTATATTGTTTTGCATAAACATTAGTGTTTAGGGGAAAAACAAGTCTAATTTCAACTTATATTTTAATGAAATTGCTGTCCATAGAATTAAAATTTTGAAGGTATTTAAAAGGTCATCAGTATTTTGTGGTTTTAATTGATCCCTAGTGGATCTAAGACATCACTTCTCCTAAGCATTTCATGCACCATTTCTGTGTACAAAGTCATTTCAGCCAAATTTGAAAGGTAATTTGATATGTATTACATAATCAGCTCTTCTACTTTTCTAACACACACTGGAGAAAAGTTCTTTTGTTCATACAATAAAACTTAAGAAAATAGATTTATTTGAATATTTATAATACCGAATTAAAACAATATTCAATATAATTCCAGTGTTTAAAAATATTTATGTGAACCATAGCAATTCTGTAATATTGGATATTACTTTAAAAATGAATTGATATTGGTAGTTGAGAAGGGTCACAATTATGAAGTCATAAAGTACTCTGCCAGGCACTATTGTGAGTCAGATCTGTTAAAGTAGATTTTAAAAATACAAACTATATAGCCAGATATTCTTCCATCATGCTATATGAAGAAGTTTAGAAGAATTTCTATTTTTCTGTTTCATCTAAAGTTGTGATTAATAATATTTATTTCAAATACTATGATGAAGTAGCATATTTTATATGCACATTAATTTATTTGTAAGTGTACATATATATTTATATTTATGTTTATATAGTTATGTAGGTGTATTATAGCATGGTAGTACAGTTAATACAATTCATAAGTGTCAATAGATGACAAATTAATAGAAATTCCTGTATTTGAAGATGGAAATATGGTTACATGACTTGTCTATCATAATTTCATCTTAAATTTAAATGTGTTTATCTGTTAAAATAATGAGAAAAGAAAAGACAAATAGAATGAAGCAATAATATTAACATTCTGGCAGTGCAACATTCTAATATGTAATTGTTACATGTTTTTAAATGAAAGTGTATGGTGGCAAATATAATTAAGTAGAGGAATAAACTAATATGGTCTGTATTCAGGAAATCTTTGAAGGGTGATATTTTGATATGGAATGACCACTCTGAACAAATATGAATATGTAGGTGATATTAGGTATCAAGTAATTGGGATAGAATAAGCCTAGAGAGAGAGCAAGAAGAAGCAGAAAAAAAAAATATATATATATATATAAATAAATTTGTTTTCGGAAAGCATCACTGGAAATGTGCTTTTCAAAAGCTATCCAATCTCTCTTAATCTTCTTATTCCTATTGAGAAATATGTATAAAGCTTTTTATCTGAAAATCTAGTGTAAGATTAAAAGCAATGGTCAATCAGAAAGAGAGGCATACATTGTAAATCCCCAAATGTATGTCAGATATTATTTTATTGTTGTTAAGAATTATATTGGACAGAGAGAGAGTTCAACTTGCCTGGAATGAAAAGATTACTTCGATAAGAAATACAAGTTGTTTGTATACTGGATACATCAAAGTATAGTGATATTTGGAAAAAGTAGAAATTTTAGACCTGAGGGATTGGTTACAAAAACTTTGCTTCAAAAATTACTTTGTCAATAACACTTATTATCAGGTCTGTTTTAATCAACTAATATTTCAAAGCATATATACCTGGCACTGTCCTATGTGTTGTAGAGACATTGATATATGCAATAATAATAAATATAGATGGTAATCTTGCATTGTTATGAAAAAAAAGTATCATCATCCTATAATTATATATTAATAAGCTGTGTGTTTTGGAGTTAAAAACAGTTAAATAATTTGACAAAGAGTAACAGTTTACTGAGCATTATATTTGAGATATAGCACACAGCCATGCTTTTAGTCACAATTTTATGATTACTACTTTCTCGGCAGTGTTTCCCTTCAATTATAAATATATAAGGATAATTGGGGCCGTGTTAATATGTTTTTTACTGAAATATAAGAAAAAAGATAATTAACTGAAAACATATCAACAAGAATGACTTAAGAATTAAGAAAGTTATAGACCAGGTGTTGTAAATAATTTGATAATATTGCTTTCTTTTATTCAATTCTTCTTGTGAAGAAACTATGTCTTAACACAAAAACTAGAACAGAATAAAGTTTTGATGGCAGAAGAAAATTTTTGAAGATAAGTTCTTTGTCTTTGATCATTTTTCCCCTCCTTCTTAATCACTTGTTTGACCCTCAAAACCTAGAGCAGTGAATATATTTCTGCAGATAGTTCTTGTTTAGAAAATCACTTTTCCTGATTCTTCAAAACAAAAGTGAACTAGAGAAAAAAAACATGTATTTAATACTCATACTAGTCTTAATGGAATAGGACAAATGAGATACCAGTTTTTTCTTAACTTGCCTATCAATTTATATGTGAAATCCTTGTTGAGAATGGAAACTATATGTATCCTCTGCATTGGAATATCTCCACCCAGCAATAGGTAACTAAGCATGCAGCTATAATGGAGGACAGAGAAGCCTTAAAAGACAGAAACAGAAATGTAAAACATTAAATGTAGACATTAAAATATTTGAGATGAACCACTGAAATGATTAATCAGAAGTATTTATCAAAAGGTTAGAAAGGGCTGGGTATGGTGGCACATGCCTGTGAGCAGCAGCCTAGGAAGCCACAACCTGCTCCAGGGATCGTGGTTCGAGACCCGCAGGAGGCACGTAGTGAGCCCTGGTCCCCAAAAAATAGCTGGGTGTGGTGGTGTGCGACCATAATCCCAGCTATTTGGGAAGGTGAGGCTGGGGATTGCTTGAGTTTGTGGTACCTGGGGCAACGTGAGCTTGTGGTTCCACGGGCAAAAATAGCAAGACCTAGTCTCAAAAAAAAAAAAAAAAAAAAAAGCTGGAAAGCTTTCATTTCAGTTGGGAAATATTTCTATGCTATCCTAGAACCTGTAAGAAAAATTACTTAATGGAAACATCTATTTGAAATAAAAAAAATTTAGTTGTAATAAAAAACATATAGCTATTAGGAAATTATATGGATTTATTAATAAGGACCTATCCGAATAGCATGGTAGAAATCATATTAGTCATTCTGTTATTCAGTATGAAAAAAGAGAAAAGCTAGCTATTCTGGAAAAGGCAAGTGTTCGATATATAGTACTAAAAACTTGCACAACCTTGGAAAGCCTGAAAGAGCTAAGGTTAGGGAGATCATTTGTAACTTTAGGGAATGTAGAAGTGAAGAAATGGAAAGAAAATCATAAATAAATGACCTGAGTTGGGGAGTCTCACATCAAGATAACTAAAAAGGATGACGATACTCATGTGAGCTAACTATTGACTCCCACAAAATCACTGGCCATTGAATGAGTGCTTCTAATTAGTAGAAATATAGTAGGAGGAGATTGTGGGAAATATAGCTCTCTGGAATTATATGTGTAATGAAGGGAACTGACAGGATGCTAAACTAATCACGTACAAACCCACACACATAGTGAGACAAGCAGAAAGTTTGAGGCACTTATCTTTTTGTTGGATGTAATATAGAGGAAACTAATAAAAGTGTATTTTGGAATAGAGTCAATAGAAGTTGAGATGATGAGTGATTCATAATGTGTGTAACTAACATTTGACACAGAGCTAGTATTTTTGAGAACTTAAAACATGCTGAGGACTGTTCTCTGTCTCCATTGTAGATAGGGACTTTATTTACCAACTGCTTATCCAGCACTTCCTGTTTTTTGGGAGTGGTTGAAAAGCTGTACAAATATTTGCATTTTATCCTCATAACAACTTTGTGAGGCAGATGCACCTACTTTATGAGTTTTACAAGTGAGGAAATTGAGTCACAGAGAACACACAGAAAAATTGCTAGACTCTCACACAGCGTGAGAACAAGGATTTAAACAGGTAATTTGACTCCACGATCCTTGTTCTGAATCACGACAATAGGTGGCCTCATTTTCTAAGTTCACTCATCCTCTTCATGAGAAATTTGTTAAATAAATAAGTTCTGGAGTATTTAATAATTTACCCAATATGATCTATTTAACAAATAATTTAATTATTTTGATTTATTTTGCAGTTTTAGGATTTGTTGACCAATTAACCATAGCAAAGGATGTAAAGAGAAAATTTGGAGACAATTTTTACATTTTTACATATTTCTCTTAAAGAGAAATATGAAGCATATTGATTCTACTGTAGGAATTATGTAAGAAGGATCATATTTCAAAAGATTTAATTAAGAATAGGCTGACTCTGAGAGGTAGCAGAAAACATTCATGTGGTGATATTTTATTTCCAGTTACAGATCAATACCATATCAGGGATAAGTGTTTCCTAAAAAAGAGAAGTTCTGATGGGATGTATTTGAAAACTTATAGCATGCCTCCATCAGGGCTAAAGTGACAGGAACACTGTCCTTGTGATATCAAACATTTCAAAATGCATATGATAAAATAGATGAATGTTCTTAGTACTAATTCTAGGCATAATAGGTACAGATATGGATAAGAAACAGGAGTGACTTCTGACTCTTCTACCTCACATGCCCAAATGGAAAAAAAAACAAACAAAACAAACAAAACAAACAAACAAACAAAAAAAACATTATCTCATGTTATATATGTCACATTTGATAAAATGCTATCTTCTGAAAAAGCAGTTTCCAGTTAATGTCACCTTACCACATACCACTGTGCATATCGCTCCTTAAAACGTCCCTGAATATCACTCCTTAAAATGTCCCTAAATATAGCTACATATATTGACTTTTTTTTCTTTTTCTTTTTCTTTTTTTGCTGTTCTTTTATCTTCCTTATTTTTTAGCTTCTTCAAGGAAAATAAGTCCTTCCTGAAACAGAGCTCCTTCTGTATTTTTATAATTTAGTGACTATCTCTTCCATATCATTGGTCTTATAGGAGCATGTGATCTCCAGCACTCTGTTAATGAAGATTGAATCACAAATTTAAATTTGGAGCTGGAGATGAGACTTCTTTTTACCCTGTAATATCTTTACTAGATCATTACTCATACAGCAACACTAAGACATAGGTTAAATTGTTAATGTAACTGAGCTTACCCCCTATAGTACTGATAATTTAGAATCTTCATTCTAAATCAGCATTAGATTCTATCATTTTTCAGAGTAAAATTATACAATTTGTTTCAAATTTCATTTATACAGCTACGTACAGGGCATCATTTAATCAGTACTTTCCTTGATGCTTAGTTGAAATAACTGAATCTTCATTTATGTATGTTGTTCACTTCCATCTATAGATTTGTACAAACCATGAATCCATTATCCTCCCAGTGCCACTACTATCATTTTCAATATTCATCAATCATCACAGTCTTTCCATTCTCTCAATTTTATACGTCTTTCTATTCCCTTTGACTGCCTTGTTTAAGTCGTCCATTATACTTTATCTCTGATCAAATCTAAAAGAACATCCTTATTTCCTTTTAATCCTCCCACTTTTATGTGTATAGATATTTTAGAAGAAAATTAATCCTGTATTTTTTAACTTAACACCTTTGATTATGTTTTGAAGCATTTAACAAGAGTCACAAACTATTTGCAAAGAACCACAAAGCAAATATGTGAGGCTTTGCAATTAATGCAATTCTGTAACAATTGTCCAGCCCTGTTGCTGTAGCACAAAGTAAATCAGTACACACAAAAACCAATGTCACAGTGTTCCAATGTATCTTTATTACAAAAACATTTGACAGACTGCATTAATTTTTTTCTGAAAATACTGAATGACTCTTAAATTATTAATTTAAAATATTTTTGGCCTAGTGATTTGAGATATACCGATTATATAGGTTTATAAAAATCTGAAGTTGACTGGCTCTATTTCTGAAATTTATTTTCTATTTCACTGACTATTACATCTATTTGTATACTTGTTTTTAGTTATACCGATTTTATAATAAGCTTTAATATCTAGAAGAACTGGTTCCTCTCTCCCCCCATGCTTTCTATAATAGATTAGCAAAAATGTAATATTACTTTTAATTTATAATTTCCCCTGTTACCTATATATTTCATGATCAGCATCAACTTTTAGAGAATATCTTTGACCCTTTAATCTAATCTGTGGCCTAAGATGCCTGCTACTTTATCATACCTTATTATTGCCACTCATACTATCGATTAGCATAAATAAATATATGCTTTACTTTGAGGTGAACTGCTGAGCATCTAACTGTTTTTAGGTGCAACGGGCCCTGAGTGAATATATCTATATCTATATCTATATCTATATCTATATCTATATCTATATCTATATCTATATCTATATCTATATCTATATCTATATCTATATCTATATCTATATCTATATCTATATCTATATCATCTATCTATATAGATCTATCTATCTATCTATCTATCTATCTATCTATCTATCTATTTATCTATCTATCTATCATCTATCTATCATCTATCTATCTATCATCCATCTATCTATCTATCTATCTATCTATCTATCTATCTATCTATCTATCTATCTATCTATCTATCATCTATCTATCTGTATGCCTGAAGACTCTTGTTTATGAGCACATAAGGAAAGCAAATGTAACACTCCAATAAATAACCCAGTGACTTTGGGGAGGATTAAGGTTCCTCAACAAAAAGTAAAGAATCAACAGAATGTGGAGTAAAATTTACAGAACTGAAATTTGTCATTTCTGTAATAAAACATCTATGAAGGAAGAATAGAGAATGGGTCATATGGCACTGCTAAGTTGATGAATATTCCAAAATTAAATGTTAAAAACAAGGGAGTGAAGTGAGTTGTGAATTTTTAAGTTACTGTCAAATAAGGGATATTGAATACAGTTCTATACTCTCAGGATCATCTCCAAATTTAATTTAGCAACTGCCTTTGCTGCATTTTAAGAATCTAATACAAGAATATATACATAGTTCATAGTATCAAAAAATCCAAATGACAAAAGCATTATGACTTATTTGTTTTTGGAAAATAAATCAAATAGAAAAATCTGATTTGGATGAAAAAAATATTACCAGTAAAAATATTCATGTTTGATTATCAATGCAATATACAGGTACTGACATTGGATTGCATAAAATAGACCTTACCACCTTATTTATATTTAAATCTCAGATATTAGAGTTATTATAATCGAGACATATTAGAAATTTTCCCTTTTGAAAGGTATTATAAGTCATTTCCAAGAATAAGCCAAATGCATAAAATATATCTCCCTCACTTAGGGTGAACAAATGTTACGTAGTCACTTTCACAATTGGAAGGTACTGAATCTGACTTCTGTTATGCAAGAAGGGATTTCAGCCACTTGTTAACACATACTATACACCTTAATATTCAATCTTCACTACATACTATAAATTGACACCTCTTGTATGTAGCAGAATTAGGAAATGAGGCATATCTTTTCCTCAATGCCAAAATCCTGTATTATTAAAAACTCTTTGATGAGCATTATTGGTATAAACTATTTATGAATTATGTCACAAAGTTTTATTTATGATTTTTAAATGCTTCAAATGCTTGGAGAAGTTGCTAGTAATTTTTTCTAGTTAATCGTAACTATTCTGTATGGTAAAATATTCACACTTTTTACATAAATTTAGTAAGAAAGGAATAATAAAAAGCAGCAGATGTCAATTTCTCCAAATAAAAGTACAAAAAAGTATCTGCACAATTAAACTCTAATTAGAAAAGATTAATTAGCAGACTATATAATTTGTGATCTTAAGTAGCATACTAAAAATTCAAGACATTGAGATTTCTACTCTTTCATTGAGACAAGTTAGAGTTAAAATATGGTGAAGAATAAAGTAATTAAGTGATAAACTTTGATATGTTCACATCACAATCTTGAGAAATCAAGCAAATTAAATTTCTTTAGAGTTTTGGTGTAAGATGCAAGTCACACTTAAACATAGAAAGATTTCAGCAAAATTTTAAAGACGTTAGTTTCTTGATGCAGATGAGACATTAACTTTAGCAATCATAATAAATTAATATTTATAAATAAATAACTATGGAATAACATTGATTCTACATTTTGTATTTCAAGGGAGAATAATAGTTAAATAAACACTAAGGTAGACATGAACTCTAAGTCAGTAAGTTCTGTGGTGAAGAGATTTTAGCAGTGGTGTGTGTGTGTGTGTGTTATATTTTAGCTTTTTTGTAATAGTATAACTTTGTAATTGTTGTTTGAAGGTTGCTTAGTGATTTAAAAGGCCAAATTATTTCTTTTTTAAATTGGAATGAGTAAAATGGAAACTGGTGCTGAATTTGTTGCTTTAAAATTATATATATTCTCACAGGTTCTGGCTTAAATTTAGTTTTTTTTTCCCCCCAGGTGGTTGTTTAGTTTTTATCATAAAGAGTGCAAACTAGAAATATCATTTTGACTACTTAATTAAGTATTCCACAATGTAGTCTGATCAATTTTACTCTGTGCACAGAGGAAATCATTTGGCAAATGATATATTAAAGATTTAGGAATTTCCTTGAAGAGTACTAATGAATATATACATATATTAACATGTATATGTCACAGACATGCACATACATATGCATATATGCTGTATGTATGTTTCATATGCATTGTTATATACGTTTTAAGTTTATATAATATTATACATTAATGGTAATTCTTTGTGACTAAGAAAACCAGAAAATTGTCAATCATATAGATAATTGTGGAATCCAATAATAGATATAAAACAATCAAAGTGAACCAGATAGGTAAAAGAAACAGTGCATCAGTCAAATAACTGTGATTGGATACACTAAGATAATGATCAACTACTTCTGATAAACTCTACTGCATTTCAGCTGTATATGTCCAACATTTGTTCTAGGCGGTAGATTTTACCTTGGGAGAATGAGGTTCATTAACTGTGAAACACTTTAGGGCATAAAAATTCCAGTGCTTCATTTTTTATGAAAAAAAATTTAATAAAGGACAGAAATTAACACAACATTAATCTACTTTAGTGACATGGATTGAAATATAAATGAGGACTGAAAAGGTTTCCTCCTTGTTGCTCCACTCAGATTATAATTCAATATTACTCTCTATTTTTATATATCTAAATATAAAATCATGTAGCCTATGAATTTTTATAATGTTTTTCTATTTAATTAGATTTAATTTTCTAAAACTTGTGGCAGCACTTACAAAACACTGGAAGAGGAGGTCTAAGAAAGAAAATATATGTTAATATTTCCTTAGGATATATGACTAAATGAGAACAAATTTAGGTAGGTTTTAGATTAAAATTCTGTGAAGAAACCAATAGTTTTAATAAAAATTGTATTTTTGTTTTCACACTCTTAACAGATACTTTCATAATCCTAGAAAGTCCATAATACAGAATCACATAGAATGTCTTCCACCTTATTCTCTAACAATGTACAAACATATGGAATTACAGAAAAATCTTCAACACTGTATGCAGCCAAGATGATGGGGATGGATAAGGATAAGGATGGATAAAATAAATAATTTTGATATAGAAATACCATTGGTAATTATAACTATGTTTACAAAGTGCTATTTCCTGCAATATGAAAAAAAGTTAAATCAATAATTATTTGATATCATAAATCATTATATTTATTCTATAATATTTATTTCAAAGATTATTGATATTTTCTAGGTTACCATGTGATTAGCATAAATTTAAATCTTGAATTAATTATGACCCTTGCAATGCAAATATAATAGTTTCCTAGTAAAGTAATTAATTCTGAGACTAAAATTATGTGGGATTTGCTTGAATAACTAATTTCAAATTCACATACTAAAAGTAAAAATTTCAAGATTATTCTAATTCAAAATGGCAAAATTCTACTAAGTTTAGATATTTTAATGCAATTCAATAAGTGAAGGTGTGTCTCTAGAGTTTTCCATAAATTAAATCAGAACTTGTATTACTACCTCTCAGAGAGGATCCTACAGGGCCTGTGTGATTTTCTCCAAGATATAACTGCCATGTTTTTGACATTTCCTGTGTTAGCCAGGAACAAGAGACTCTTCTAACCTAAGTCTGTAATTCCCAAGGAAAGAAAAATATGGTCATTAAGAATATTTTATATCCTCTTAAAAATTATGATTCAAAATGATTCTACTGCAATGAAAAGCAAAAAAAAAAAAAAAAAAAAGGGGGGGGGAAATTAAGGCCAATATGAAATATCTAATTTTACTCAGTTTGTGAGAAGAAAAATAATCACAAGAATCACAGCTGTTTTAGCCTTTTGGTATGTTTCACACATGCAAGGGACTTGCGAGCAATGCTTAAAAAGAATTGTGTGAAAATCTGACCTTGTCTTTAAGAACATCTCAGTTTAGTTTTTAATCATATCACAATGAAATACAGTTAAATAATTTTACTAAACAAGATTTTAACAGCGTTAAGAAGTCATTTAAATACATGTCTATGTTTTCACCGACTATGGAAAACTCCTTATGGCATTCCTGCATTGACTCAACACAAAACTGCAACTTAACTTTTCTAACACTTCCCTTTTGCATAAATCCCCTACCAACTGCAAGTTACATTATCAGATGCATTTCTTCTCTCATTATTACAAAACTTCCTTATTCTGAAATGTTCTCCTTCTTTGTCATGTACATAATTTTTCTCTTCCTGCAAAGTTAGTAGGAATTATACCTCTTCAAACAATCATTATTTTTTCTTTCTCAAGTTTCAAAGGAGAATTAACCTCTCTTTAATCTAAAATTTCATATTTTGTACATTTATTATAGTAACTACTTCATTCTGTCTTGGTTTGCAGCTAGTTTCGTATAGCATTTTCTTCTCCACTTATCTTTAAATTAAGAACACTTTAAATCCTTCACTTGAAAATCAGAAATCTTGTCTATGTATTGCAACAACACAGCATCATACAATGATTATAAAGATGATAGCAATAATACTATGTAATACTTGCATAGTGCCTAGTTTCAGGTACTAATCTAAGGCCTGGTATAGAACATTTCATTTAAAACTCATTTAGTGCAATTTAGCATCACAAGCAGTTAACTTAAGTTAATGTATTTACACATCATGTAGATAAAAAGATACGTCTTTTTTTAAAGCAATATCTGCTTTATTATTATTATTATTATTATTATTATTACATCATTTCAGTCCCTGGGGGTCACCCAACACATTCCCTCCCCTCCCTGCCTGCTCCAGCTGGTGCCCTCTCTCCCCTTGTGTGGTTTCATTTGGTTGACCATATATTAGTGAAACCATTTGGTTTCTGTCCCTTTCTATCTGGCTTGTTTCTGCTAGAATGATTTCTTCTAGGTACATCCAGGTGTCTATAAATTCATCAAATTTGTCATTTTTAATTGAAGTAATACTCCATTGTGTATATATACCGCATCTTTTTCATCCACTCATCTGTCCTGGGGCATTTGGGTTGTTTCCATGTTCTTGCAATTATAGATAATGCTGCAGTAAACATCCGAGCACAGGTGTCCTTTTGTACCCACATTGAGTTCTCCTTTGGGTAGATTCCCAGAAGTGCGACTGCTGGGTCAAATGGTAATTCCATTTTTGTGAGTTTGAGGGTCCTCCATACTGCTTTCCATAGTGGCTGGACGAGTCTATTTAAAAAATATTTTTATTGAGTTCATACTCATTTATATCGTTGTTTCCATTCTAGATATGCAGGCTTCCCTGATTCAGGTATTGTTGCCATAGTGAACCAATAACCCAGCACCATAGGACCTAATGCTCCACTCTTCTTTGTTTTTTTACATTTTTTTAAATTATAACTATATAATATATATAATATATAGTTATATATTATTTATATATATAGTTATATATAAATATATATTTTTATATATAGTTATGTAATTATAACTATATAATATATAATATAATTATATGTACACATATATACATATGTGTATATACATATATATGTGTGATTGTGTATATGTATATATAATATATATCATCATATTTCCCAGTTTTCTCCCACCAATATATCACTGTGAACCATCATTTTGATCTTCTGTGCTTATCCCTTCCCTGATTTTCCACCCTCTTCCTCACTCTACCTAGTTTTTTGCTTAAGCTGTGTTTTTATCTTCTTAGTTTTTACTTTTCCTTGACCTTTTATTTGTTTTCCTTGTATGCCATTTATATCCCATCCCATTTTTGTCTACTTTTTTCTGGCTTATTTCTGCTAATATGATTCCTTCTAGGTTCATCCATGTTATCATAAATGCATCATATTTGTCTTTGATTACAGAGTAACATTCCGTTGTATAAATATATGATAACTTTTTCATATGTTCATCAGTTTAGGAATTTGTATTGTTTCCAAATCCTGGCTATTGTAAATAGTGCTGGTATAAACATGTGAATACAAGTGTCCTTTTGAATTACTGCTTGTTCCTTTCTTTTCTCTCTCATTTTCTTGCTCGTTGGTTCTTTAGTTTGACTTTATCTGATTGTTTATTTTGTACATTTCATATACAGGTGATACCATCAAGTGCTTATCCTTCTCCTTCTGATTTCTCTTATCCTTTCTAGCACAAGCACTTGTCTTTAGTCAATGATAAAGAGAGAAACTATCTTTCAATGACAACAAATATTAACAGCAACAAATATTATCAACAACATGTAAAGTAAATATTACACAATCAGTAATTATCTACATATGCAGTGAACTAAGAGATTTTAAAGTAGAAAGTTAAACAACTAACTTAAAAATTACAATGATAAAGAGTATTTAAATTTAACTTTTGAAACAAGGACTTGTAGAGGCAAGCATCAGGCATGAGGCTTACCAATCTGTGTAGGTTCTTTATTGGTTTTAACAATTACACAGATACATCAGGAAGGCAGGGCAGGGCCAGGGAGACTGGGGAGCAGCCATAGCCTACCTGTCCTCAGGAATCTTCACTCTTCCAAGCTCTCTTGTTCTCTCTCCTTGTTCCTCTCCCATCCTTCTCTCTCTGAACATCCTCTTATCTCCCTCTCTCTCTCCCTCTCTCTTTCAGCCTCTCCTGTTCACTCATGGTCATGCGCATGTTGACATGTTCTCTCTGTGTCCCTTTATAACCTCTCCTAGGCTCATGTATGCACAGTAACACATGTGCACACCCACTGGGATGTACAACAATGGGGAAAGATACAATACCCAGGTGCTGGATATATAGTCTAATGAAGGAAAAGGCCGATTAACTCACCTACAGAAGTTAAGGACAGGAATTTAAAGAAAGTAAGTTAGAGAATAAAAATCTCAAAATCAGTTGTTAATAAAATGTACATTTTCATGCATCACAATAGAAGAAAAATCCTAAAAAAGTTTTAATTGCCACCAAATGGGTACCAAATCACTGAAGAAAATGAAATTTAAAAATCCCTAATAAGATGTACTCTTTAAACAAAAATATTTTCTTGAATATAATTTGATATATCTTTATCCCTAATGTAGTAGTATCATAAAGAAATGTGTGTGACAGGGTGCAAGTCACAACCTTCCACATACTCGTTTTTACAATCTTCATGTCATGTTTGTCACTGATACTCCCTTGCTCATGAAAAACCTGAGATCATCCACACACTATAGAGAGCTTCACTGCTAGCTGTCAGTTGATATTCTGAAAGTAGCAAGATGTTAAACTTTGAAAAGACTGGTGAAAAAAAAAAAAAACAGTGAAACGAATAGAAGTATTTAGTAGTATAATAAATTTCAATTGGAACTGCATGGTAAATAAAGATGATACAAGAAAAATTGAAAGTAAAACATTGAAATTAAAACAGTGAAATTAAAAATGGGGTGAAATCAAAAGCTAGCTGTTCATAAACTAAAGAAGAATCCATGTATTCCAAGAAGATACTAGATAAAATGAAGTGGCAAGGAGAGAAGTGATACACTGTTATAGAGGAGGTAGAATAAATGGAAGTATAAATACATGGAGACTAAGCCACAATTAATGACAGAATCACTGCTTCTAAAGTTGTTAGCTTTTTTAAGCTGTTCTGGTTCTTCATAAGGACTCTGCCATTCAACAGTTGATGTTGTTTGAATCCTTCCAAGTTATGTCCCTTTTTTTACTTATAAATTTACATCAAGCTTTCATTATTTAACTAGCCTAAATGGATTATTCTTCCTAAACTATCATGTCAGGTAAATACATAAAGGATTTGAGTGAAATTGTCTTTGAAGAAAGTAAAAAAAAAAGTCTAGTGAGACACTTAAGGATATATTGTTTTGATGACCATTGGAATTAATAACTGATAAAAATAATCAAAGTGCATTTTTGCTCAAAATGCAAATTGAAATCTTTATATTTTAGTATTTATATGAATAAAAGTATCCCCTTCTATCTTGTTTTATATTTTAACTTCTAAATTATTTCAATTGTAAAAGCAATGCAAGTTTTATCAACCAAAAAAGGCTAGTGATAGTGTGCTGTTATTTTCAAACAAAAGGTGACTTTGAACAAGATAAACAGTTTGAAAATTTGCATTTAATATGTGAAAGCTGGGCTATTGATTTTACTGAGATGCAGAAAATCTACAGGAAATGCATATAAATTTGAATCATGTATGCATTTTGTTTTATTTTAGCTTTTATAAATACAAATCCCTTTTGATAAAAAGTTTATCTTTTAGGCAGCAATTTATGTCTCTAGTTATTAAGTTAAGCTTCTTTTCATAATTATTGTTATCTAAATCTCTTTTCAAGTTTATTCTTTATAAGTGTCACAGTTGATGAGTTAACTTCTGAGTTCTTCTTTGCATTAGTTAGATTGACTTTTAATACTTGCAAATAATATAGTACCTATTTGTTATTATCTTTCCCCCAGCAATAGCCATCTTTCTTTTTTTATTTAAATCCTATGTTTTAAACCTAAAGGAACTAGAAAATACTGTATTCTCATAGCAAAAAATTACACAGAAGAGTAGAAAAAATAAATTATGCTATTCATAGAAATGAGTAACAGGGAATAGTAGAAATAGCAGCCATAGAATAAAATTGTAATTCATGTGTATTGAACTGAAAAAAAAACACTTAAGCTTTCTCTTTAAAATATTTATTGTGCTTTGATATGTGTTCTTGTAATTTGCATATCAAAAAAATTCAGTGAAGTACTTCTTAAAGAACAGGACCTAATCTGTCATAGTTGCAACATCATGGCAACATTTCATGGATTCAGTAAAATAAATTTTAATCACTTGAGCACATTTTGTTCTGAGTTTATTATACATACCTTTTCTGCAATTTTATATGTTAATAGTAGCAATGCTGTCAATACATCATCATTCTCACAATAACTATCAAGTATATTAACTCTGTTTTCTAGACTACAAGCCATGCCTAACTTTATAATCCTAGTACCTAATCATAAATTGAAATTCACTTGGGAAATGTCATCTATAAGAAATATTTAGAATTTGGTAGATATATTTTTGTTTACCTTTAGAAAGTTAGCATATTTGAAAGAGTAAGAAATAATGAAAATACCTTAGTAATATGGTGGCTAAAGAATGAAGTCTTCCCTCATTATTTGAAGTTTTATTTCTACTTTAGAATTTACTTTTACTCCTACTTTAGAATTGATATCATGTACTTTTCTCTCCCTAATTATATAGGGTATTCACTCTGATACAGGAAAATTATGACTAAAATCACTTTAATGCCACACAACTACAAACACAACTTCTGGGTCATCTGATTAACAAATAATACTGCTGAGTTTATGAAGCTTTGAGAAACTTTGATGAGAGAATTTCTAATATTTTTTCTGATAAAAATACTACATCATATAGACTTATGTAAAATAGGTATCAATGTATAAACACTATATATTCCTGAGCAATTCATGATATGCTAGCAGGTTGTGTAAAAATCATTCTAAGTGTGCTTTTAATGAACTTGTCTTTGATGAAGGTAAAAAAAGAAGGGGCAGAAATCATAAAATCTATTGTAATGATTAGAGCTAACAATATAGCAATAAAAAGACCCAAGTTTCTGTTTTTCAAAGTGCAAGAGGGTAAAATTTATACAAATGTTTTGTCCCTAATGCTGTCTAATTTTAATTAATATGCATCTCACATATAATGATTCATGTGTATTATATATTTTATATCTGTATAAATTATTTATATGATTAGCATATTGTAATATAGGGTTTTATAACAAAAACATGCATATATACATCTGTAGGATAAGCTCATGCATTTTAATAAGGAAGAATATTTGCTCTCATTTCCTCCCATCTTTGCAATTTTTGACTAAACCAACTCTATGTCATTTATTGTCAAGAATTTTGGAAAACACTTCTCTGAGCAATGACATTTTTGCTCTTGCAGATGCCCTTTTCACCACTCTTCGGGCTTAGCTGTTTGGAATCTTTATCATTCACCTATGCACTCTCTTCAAAGCTCCTTGCTGCTTCTTTGTAATTGAGCTCTATCACACAAAGCATCCTTATACTCCTCACTTTGCACTGCTTAATGCTTTCAGGATATTTCCAAAATTTATTTGAGTCTAGAAGGAACAGAGAGGTACAGTCTTTTAAAAAAGCTAACAGTGAACGTAAGATGGAGTTGCTGGTATTTACCTCTTGAGATTAATTTTCCAGATATTGTGTGGTTTGCTTTGAAATTTTTAATTCTTCATGTTTGTGTAATTCCATTTTAGGTATTATAATTGTATTTAACTTTCAAATTAGAAAATGGAATGCATTAAAAGCAATAAAAATATGTCTCCAGACATTAGTCAAAACAGTAGATTGTTTGCAATACAAGTTGACTTGGTAGAACAATGATTTAGTATTTAAACATTTAAAAAATATAAGGAAGGGTTGAACAGAATAATTAAAAATCTAGATATAATTATCCGAGTTAGATTCTTCAAGCAGAATTAAAGATAATTTGAAGAAATATTTAATTTGTTTTTCCAAAGCAATTATTTATTGTGCACCTAAGTACATACCATTTAACTGTTGTATTTACCTATGATACATTGACTTCTTAAATTATTGTATTGCAATAAAAACAATAAAATAGTCTCAGTTATAAGAGCAATAAAATGCTTTAGAGCTATCAAAAGAGCAAAAAAAAAAAACCAGAGAATTCAGATAAATCTAAAAGTTGTATGATTAAATGATAAAATACATTTCCAAATGCATTAGAAATGATAGTTTATAGCATATTCTATATTCAGAGATGCAAAGTAGATGTAGCATGTGTTCAGGTAGTGATCAAATGACAATCTTCTTTTGTTTGTGAAGCTTTTTAAATGCCTCAATTCACTATGAATACAGATAAACTGATAATTAAATATGTGTAGACATTTTTCATGCAGATTTGGAAATCTGCTTAATTTTATCCCTTTTTGTCCCTATGATGTGGCTTTTTTCACCTTAATCGTGGAGGTCTATTCAATAAGGTACTTTATTTTAAGACTTTGTTTTCTACTGAGAATTACTACACAGTGCATGTTACTCCTAAGGATGTTGCTTCTCATTACTACACTCTTTATAATCACTACTTCCCAGTTATTACTAATCACAGTTAATGGTCATCATTAATTTATGTGAAACCATTCCATGTGTATTGTCCAATTTAATCTCTGTACCATCAAAGGCAATGCTATTTTTTTAAATTTTTGATTAAATAATTAGAAAAGTTAAATAAGCTATCTAGCATAAGCAACTAGTACCTTAAAGAGGAGATTTGGAACCTTCTGTTCCTAGTCATCGTGACGTAGGCTCAGTGAATGTTTGATTAGCAATTCAAGATGAAATTCAAAAGTTCTTTTAAAATGGAAGATAAAAAATAAATAATTTTCAGAAAATCATTTTAAAATATTTTTAAATAAAGAACAAAAATAGTAAATATTATAAAAGTCAATAGTATAAACATATGCCATATGATGACAGAAATTGAAATAAGAATACAAGATTGGGAATTAAACCAATAATTGTGACTCTCAAATTATGGGTCCTAAAAAACAATCAAATATGATTCACATGAAAATATTTTTAGGGATTCTTTAGAATCCTTGTCAGATGGAAAATTGTTAATTAATAAAGATGTAAAGGAGAGGTAACTAGATGTGAAAGGCTAGACTGGACACAACTATTGTATTTCTACTCACCATCACAATCCCTGTGTTAGTAAAGGATTGAAAATGTGTCTATTGTTAAATTGGCAATATTATGTAAAATATTATTTATGAAATGAGGGAACTATTAATAAGTTTTCAACATTTTTCACATTCCATACTCAGAATATTTAATACACTTAATAAGCTTACCTGGCAGGAAAAATTGCGTGAGTATGTTAATTAAATTATTTTAAAAGATGACTTTCTTTATGTTGTAGAATTGATTCTAGAATCAATCAATATTTCCACATATTATGGAAGAGTGGAAATGCAAAGATTTTAAGATAAGGTAACTGAGTTTTGCAAGGAATTACCTAACTGCTAAGTGAAGATTGTAGCTGAACTTCCCCAAGAGCAGACATCATACCAGTAATGGTTGACTATTCTGAGAATTATGAAAATATTATACATGTGGTATTATTTTTCTTGCTTCAACCAATATGTTAATTGTCACTTTAGAAATACCCTGATTCCAAAGCAAATCTGCAGAAGCTAAAAGAGAAGGCGTCCCAACAGAAAATGGTGCAGGATTAATTATGGGTGGATAGCTGTTATATATGGTGTGACAATATCCATCTGAAGAGGTGTGAAACTATACTTTTAAATTTTATTGCAATGCTGTAAACCAATGTTAAAGTAACTTTAAAAGAAGAAAAATCTACAATTTATACAAGTTAAGCAAACCAAACCCTCAATATAATTATACAGAAAAATAATGACCGTCCGTATTTACATCAGATGCAAGCCAAAGTCCCAATAAAAAAAATAAAACAACTTCTGCTTATAATATGAAAACTCTATCTTATGCCTTAAATATTAATGAATTTTATCTGTAAAATTATCTATATCTCCTTTTTTTTCTTCTCTGTGATTATCTTTGCAATTAGTAAAGAATAAAAAAATTAGATATGGCACATTCAATTTAGGTAATAGTTTAGATATCTAAAAACTTTTAGAGTTAAGAATTGCTGTACAATTTGTGTTAAACCATGATTTTTAACATGAAATCATGTATGAATAGTTTTTTGATGTTAAGGCCAGAATCTTTGAAAATATTTTGTAAGTTCATAAAAAATAATATTGAGCTAATGTTTTGCTAAACTAAACCACATGGAAACAATTTACTATGTTGATATAAGTAGAGCATGAATGGTACCTATTAACTTGTTCTACTTTAAAATTTTGAGTAAAAGTTTGTGCTTTGCTGGTATTGTTTATTGGATGTTGCTTAGTAGGATGAATAAAATCTAGAACAATTGAATATCTTTATATTTTTATCTGAATTTTTTACAATATTGCAAAATTACATTAAAGCTGCCCTGAACTAAAAAAAGAATTGAGTAAGATACTTAGACTCATGAACATATAAACTAAAAGAATATTAGATAAAACAATATCAGAATTCATTTGTATTATCACTTTCATAGTTTTATCATGCATAATTCTGTCATATACAAGAAATCTTGGAATGTGCAACTGCTTAATATTAAAATGTCTTCAGTCTTTATTTAAAGGTGTGGTGATATATATTTGGCCAGATATAGGTCTATTTATTTAACTCTTACTTTAACATCAACTAGCCTATAATAAATTTGGTTACCTTAAAAGCCATTTCGCTTAAAATCATTTTCCAAGCACTTACTGACCACATTAAATAAAGACTTGCTTTATTGTGATCATTTTTATTTTTTCCCTTTGTATTAGTAAAGTACATTGTTTTATAGCTTTGCTAATATTTTGACAACATGAAATTTCTTCACTTAAGCATGGTCATTGTAACTCTCCCACTACAAAGCACCCACAGTGATCCACCATAGTCTGTTGAGCTTCCCCCACATCCCTGTTCTCATTCCTCACTCTCTCATCTTTCCTCTTAGTTGTCTCAGATATGTGATCACTTACCTTTTTTTTTTTTTTTTTTTTTTTTTTTTTTTTTTTTTTTTTTTTTTTTTTTTTTTTTTTTTTTTTTTTTTTTTTTTTTTTTTTTTTGCTTCTTTATCTTCCATATGTGGCACCATCTGTTATTTATCTTCCTCCTCCTGGCTTACTTCACTCAGCATCATCCCTTCCAGTTCATGTACTTTGCCAAAGTTTATTGGGCAGCCTTCAAGGAGGATATACCTTGGAAGGCAGCAAAGGGGAAGGGTTGAAATGAATAAGAAACTGGCTAATAATGTGGTTGTACATGATCTCAGATAATAATACAGGGAATTTTAGAGCTATGATAGTTTTTTTTTTTTTTGAGTTATCCTATATCCTATAACAAGACTGTTGACCTTTTATTTTTGCATAATTGGGCTAATCATTGGCGTGATATTTTAGGCTGGATAGACCACTGTCAAAGGAAGTCCCGCTGACAACTGAAACCAGAATCATCAGTAGCCCAAATTCTGAGGAGTTAAGGGAAGAATACCTGTTCTGAAATGGGTATTGGCAGAAAATAGCAGTATCTTCTTAAATAAATAGGTGTACATTAGAAAGTGAAATACTTTTCAGAGAGAAATGAAGCAAGTCAAGATGATTTTTGTGACAGGAAGGGTCAGATTGTGGAGGAATGGGGTTTAGTTGCACATAGTTTTAATGTTACATGATTTTTTTGAAACCTAGACATAAGTTTTCTTTATTTTCAAGATCATCCTAATGTTACAGAACACAGAAAAGCTCCTTCTTGCTGTAATATTTTTATCAAATGCTCAGGATTAACTACTTAGAAAAATGACCTAAGGGAACATCCCAGACATAGCTTCTTAAATTGATCATAGCATTATCTTTTTGCACCCTTTTGTAACAGCATTTCTAAAGGAGGTCTGTATTTCGTAATACCCATTTAAATTATTTTCTTTTGTTTTCTAGTGAGTTATGATAGAATCTTTCTCAAAATAAATTGTAGAAAATTCTTTTGTACAATCTAATTGAAATTAGATTTGCTTTGGATCCCAAATCCCCAAAGTGACATTGAAGAAGAGCTTAACTTTAAATCTCAATCATTTTCTCTGTTAATAATAACAATGGTCACTTCACAAGGTAGTTTTAATGAAAAAACAAGAACAGGTAGGTAAAGTACATAGCACAGTACATCACATACATACTTTGAAAAACTATTTGTTGTGGCAGTGGTGACTGAAGTAGCAGTAGCAGCAAGATGGTCCATATACACTTGTACATTGTCCCACTGTTTCTACTTTATGTGAATGAATTTATCATTAAAGGGTTGATTAAAGTAATGAACAACATGTATTTTTGAGAAGCTGCCTGATCCTAACCTACACAGTACTATTGTTTGCTTTTTTTACTTTATTCCTAAGTTCAGTAGATCCTTAGTTATACAAATTTGTAAATCAGGAATATAATTATTAAATCTAACTACCAACTGAAGTTGATGAATCTTGTCAAGCTATAGAAAAACACTAAATTTTTTTAAATGCATATAGAAAATATTAAGGAACACACTTTAAATGTGAGCAGGACAGGTGATGCATGCATGTAACTATGACAACCTGTTAAAAAGACTTTATTTTAGTGCTTAGCACCACACCAAAGAAATTTTCATTTCCAAGCAGAGAATTCTGTAATAGAGGTACCCACAGAGCCTATCATCTAAATTTAAGGAATCAGAGAGAGAGAGAAAAAAAGAATTTGTCTCTTCTGGTGAAATTCCTACCTTATTATCTGAAGAGAAATAAAGTAGTTCTTATGAATGATTTATTTTGAACAAGTCATTGAAATATAAATGGAATCATCTTTGAAAAATGAAGAGACCTTGAGCAGTAATCTTATGAAATAAAAAGGAATAAATATAAGTAGACCCTTTACCTGCAGTTCATTAGGGGCAGGAGAACTAATGATTGACACTAAAATAAAAATACATTTCAGACCACCTAAAAACTGTGGAAATCCAAGTAAAATGTAACATCTGAAGTTAAAAAAAAGTACATTTGATCAATTTAATGTGTATTTTAATTGTAAGCATAAATTGTATCCATCTCTGAGACCTTAGAAAAATCATTCCCTAAATGTAATGGATATATTTCCTATGAATGTGTTGATATATTTTGTTTGTATGTTTACTTAAACAGTCAGTACTTGTTTGTATGTTTACTTAAACAGTACTTTTTACTTAAAAAGTACTTAAACAGTACTTTAATTACTATGGAATTAATTCCCTTGGCCATTGGTATATTTAAATATTTCTATCTAATATTTATATTTTAGAAGTTTTGTAATATTCAGATTTTGGAAACAAAATATTTGCAACATGAAACAATAAAAATTTAGTTGATAATATGTCATTAGTGCAAATTTTATTTTTATATATGTAATACTCCTCTAAGATTTAAACATATTTTTAAAATGTAATTTGAAATAATTGTATCTAATTTAAAAACATTATAAATAATAGTACTCTAAGGAAATTCCCTCACACATACACATGACTCAGCTTATCAGACAGAACTTGATTAGTACTTGTAGTAACATTGATGTTCCCTTCTCTCCATTTGGAGATGACTGATATTTTGATTTTTTTTTTCCTTACCCTTCACCTTGTATTTTTCCATCCAAAAAATCTTAAGTGGTATGTCAATTTACCTTTCCCGGAAACAAATTTATTTTATAAAGAAGTACATTTAACTTGAGTTTCTTCATGTATGAAGCAGAAATAAATATGTTAACAATTTCTCTAGTATATTTTGCACTAATTATTTCAGTTATTATAATGGATGCATAAAAAGAGAACCTTAAAATATGAAATGGAATATTCCATTTAATTGTTAATGCTATTTTACCACAATATTCACTTAGAACATTTTGTATTACTAGACTCATGATGTTAATAAAAAATGTTACCTGTGAGTTTTAAATATGCAAGTCCATTTGTGTTTGCTGAAGAAAACAAAAAAGATTTTGTGATCATTGCAAAATCAAATTAAAATTATACTCTATCTTGAAAAAAATTAATCTTTGATTTTGCATCCTGACTTAGCTCTTAAATATTCTTGTTTTTTGTTTCTTATTAAGCACAATATTTTGTCAAAATATGTTGCTTTATACAATACTTTTGTCTAAAATTTATGGATATTTGTTATAATTTTGATTGGAATGTTTATCAACATTTTTCAGATTGAACAACACCAAAAAGAATACTCCACATGTGCATCTAGAAGATTCTTGTAGATTAGTTGCAGAAATTTGAAAAAGTAAATAAACACATATGCACACACAAAGGCACACATGCTTAGTCTGATACATAATTACACACCAGTAACTATAGTTGGTGCAGGCAAATATAAGAATACTATACACTATTAGCCCACTGATTATCAAAAGTCTCATTAATATAATAAAATTTTCTGTAAAATTGCACATTATTTTGGATTTGTTGTCTTCTACAATGTAGAATATTTTTTCTTCCATGAACATTTCCCCTCATTAAATTTAAAGGTATTCCTGGTCTTCACCAGCTGCATAGCACTGCCACAAATTTCTTATTTTTCTTGTTCAGTTTTCTGCTCTTGTCATTTTACCTCTGTCAGTTTGGCTCAAAACCTTGCTAAAAGTTTGCTCTTCTACTTTTCAGATTCAGCATTAACATTGAAATCAATTAATAAATGCAAGAGATTATTCTCTCAATATTCGACAAGATCTTTATTTTCATCAAACAAGAACCTACATTCCTATAAAAATTGAAGGCAAGTGTCCTGCAGAAGTTGTCCATTTTCAGATGCATGTAATTTACAGCTGAGTGTGTAAATCAGTCTCAGAAGTTCATGCTCACAGTTCTTGTTTTATTTTCATCTATTTCTCTCCAGTGTCTTCATTTATATCTGAATCCACACATATGCTAGTTGTAGTAGACAGATAAAACACCAACCTAGCCTATTTCTTCAGGCTGTATTGCAATTGCCTTGAAGCCTAAAGCCTATATATATATATATATATATATATATATATATATACACACACACACACATATATATTATATAAGCCTATATATATGTGTGTGTATGTATATATGTGTATGTATAATATATATGTATATATGTATGCATGCATATATAATCATCTACTTGACCTATTTGTAAATGCCATTTAGAGATCTCTTTTGCCTTGTGAAATAGAAGCATATGTTTTTTCTCATCAGTAAGCAAGGGACTTTACTGTGACTCTGTGTATGATTGATTTGTCCAACATGCCCTATATTTTAAAGTTCAGCTTTCCTGGCACATGTTAACTTAAGATCCAAAAGTACTTTGTAGGCAGGTTAGTTCATGAGAAGAAAATGTACTATCCAAACAGTGTTTGATGCCTGAGGTCAGTCAATGAGTTATACTTCATATCTCAGGCTGCTAATAATAGCTTCTGGTCTTCCAGATATTCTGTGCCATGTTTACTACAGATAGTTTCCTTCTGTGTTTAAGATAACGTTTAAAAATTGAGTGAATTCAGTTATTATTTTCTGCTTTTGTCCTCAAGTCATAGCATCTGTATAGATTCTCCATCTCAGAATGTCTAAGTATATCTGCTGTCTCAGTAACATTGTCTGAGTCTTCATTCTATGCCTGCTTTTAACTGTCCATCTAGTGCTATTTTAGGGGAACAATCTCAACAGATTCTAATGTTTATATCCTTAGAGCTAATATTTAGACTGCAGCTTCTCTGGTGAAAAAAATTGCTGTATTTATATTAAAATAAAATTGCAACTTTTCCAAATTGAAGGAGAGTGGGGTTTTTGATGACTCCAATGTAGTTTGTCCAAACTGAAGTCAAAGACAATCACTTTTTTTAAGCTTACTTTTTCTTTCTCCTGGAACATACAATCCTTGGCCATTCTTCTAGTAGATTTACTTTCTATATTATTATCTCTCAATGTTTGCTGTATTTTCTAAATGTTCCTCATAATAACTGCAATTTAAGCACTTAATACAATTTTAGCTGAGTTTATTTAAATATGTCAAATTTTATACTGATAGACACATCACTTATCTCCATTTTTTATCCATTTCTTATTTGATTTCACGTAAAGAAAATGCAAATTTACACTACTCTTCCTTTGCTAACTGAGAACTTCCGTGGCACTGACGTTTCTTCTTCCTTTCAAATGTTGCCTCATCTTGCCTCGTATTAAGGAAAACAAGCGTGGTAAAATATTTCACAAAGGCAGATGGCTGCATATCTTTGAATAATTTTTAAAAGCTATATTTTTCAGTATTGGAAACAAATCAGGATTATGTCTATTTCAGAAACTGATAACAACATTTGCCTTAGAAAATTGGGGATGAAAACCTGACTTTTTGTCATCTAGCCTGAACTTTAATATCACATTCTTAGAGTTTTTTTACCTTTATGCTCGCATAAAGCACCATACACCATTTAATGTTTCTCTACCATATAATGTTTAATTTTACTGATATAATTTTATTTCTGTGCTTCCTGCCATGAATGTTAGCCTCTAAAAACAGGGACCATGTTACATTATATATTAACATATGGAAGAGGGCCAAAGGAGGCATGCAACAAAAATGTTTAAAGACTTAATGCATAATGCTTATCTTTTTGTATACAAAGTAAAGTTAAGACACTGCCTTATATGCAATTCATGAATACTGGGTTAAATTATATTTATATAGTATATATAATATATCACAATACATAACATAATATTTATTATATGATATATATGCATAAAATTTGATGCACAGGTTGGCTAATTAGTCTTCCTATCATTTATCAACTTTTAAATAAATCATAATGTTGACCCTTTTTTCTTTCAAGAAATATCGCCTTTCTTCCAAGATCTGAAAATTTATTGATGTGTGATCAGCTTAGAAAGTCACTTTATAAATACTGATTCATCACTAAATAATACTTGCATTCTAGTTTTTTAGCAGGTTTATAGGAAATAATATATATGAACTACTCTAACTGAACAAGGTGATAAATATAGGTCCAAGCCACAGGTAATTTATATATATGTATCTATCTATCTATATATGTATCTATCTATATATGTAAATATCTATCTATATATGTATATATCTATATACATATCTATCTATATACATATATATATATAAATTATCTGTGGCTTGGAGCTATATTTATCACCTTGTTCAGTTAGATTAGTTCATATACATTATTTCCTATATAGATATATACATATCTATCTATCTATCTTTCTATCTATCTATCTATCTATCTATCTATCTATCATCTATCTATCTATCTATCTATCTCTCCATCCATCCATCCATCCATCCATCCATCCATCCATCCATCCATCCATCCATCCATCCATCCATCCATCCATCCATCCATGCATCCATCTCCCATACATTACGGTAACCAACCACTAATAAACCTGTCTGACACAGCTTTTGAATTAAATTATTTCTTCAGACAAAGTACATTTCAAGTAGAAACATTCATTGGAAATTGAATATATCACACACCCAGAAACAGACATTAAAATATATCTTAAAAAGAGTTCTCAAAATTTCAATATCCTAATTAACTAGAAATGATAAAATTTATGTCCAGGTTTTTTCATACATTTCATTACTTAAATAAATTATAAAAACAAGAAAAAATTATAAGCAAATTCTCAGAATTATTTTAAAATTCTGATTCAGTTAAACTAAAAATTTGATTGTAGCCGGACACGGTGACACATGCTTGTAAATTTCAGACTACGAAGCAGCTGGAGCTAGGGACCGCGGTTCAAGTCCTGCTAGGAGCAACACAGGGAGACCTAGTCCCAAAAAATAGCTGGCGTGGTGGCGCATGCCTGTAATCCCAGCTATCTGGGAAGCTGAGACTGGGGATTGCTTGAGTCTGTAGTACCCCGGGCAACGTGAGCATGCAGTTCCACAGGCAAAAATGGCGAGACCTAGTCTGAAAAAATATATATATTTTGATTGTAATAAAATACCCAATTTACATAAAGTAGCAGTTTGGGTTAAATTTTAGATAAATGTAGTTTCTATTATTAAAAATTAGTAGTTTTCATACATGGGTTACAAGAAATATAAAGGGTATGTTAGAGTGGGCGTATGATAACATTCATGGATAATAACATTTTTACATTTCTGCTATTATAATCTATCCTCTATCCCCACTTCTAATCTATCTAGTTGATTATCTACCTGCCTAACTACAGTCAGTTCATCTAACTTTTTATTCACTAGTATACTGCAGTTAATTAGAACACAACCACAGCTGGACTTAAAATCTATACAATATTCAATATACAATAAAGTTCATACTTTATTGCTTTGTTTTCTTCATTAATAAAATGGTTTAAGAAACGTAACCATGTCCATGGAATTATGGCATGGTTTTAATGGGTTAGAATAAATAAATGACTTAGAAAACATTTGCATATTAAAGTGCTCTGTGTTTGTTACCATTATTTAGAAAAAAAAAATTAACCCGATTTTCTGATTGCATTGTATGTGATATGTAGCTTACTGTAAAAGTGTTATGGCTTGTTTCTACAAGATTGAATATAGTGTGAATAGATTGTGGGGCTGAACAGCATCTCTAAAAATATAGTATGCTAAATAATAACCAGAGAATTTGATTAAAATACAGACCCCCATTCCTGTCCTTAGAGAACCTGAGGAATAGCCTGGGATGAGACCAAGATTTCTGTAATTTAAATAAGACCAACAGATAACTCCAGCACATATTGTATATTGCAAACAGTAAATAACTGCTTACACTGTAAATAAACAAAATGATTTACAACATCATGATTTCAAGAGATCTCCAAATACTCAGGGATTGAGTCTGCATCATGTAACAACATCAGTAATTCATAGATTTATTGTAGCAGTTAAGTGGAAGATTCTTTTTTAATTCTATAAAGTCATAGAGGAGAAAAATGATTAATTTTGGTGACACTAGAAAACATATCTTATTGAAGGCGAAACTCAAAGAATAAGTGAGATTTCAGTTAATGACTAAGCTAATCATGAAGAGGTGAAAAGATAAGTCTTTAGAGAAGAGAAAAGGATACAGTATAAACTTGACATTGTGAACATATAAAGGCATAGATAGATATACACATGTACATCCTTATGTTCTCACATGCATACAAGTATGTACATATATACACACAGTGCATGCTATATAAGCATTTTAAGATTTTTCTGTATTTTAATTAAGATATTTTGACATCCTTTTGACTGGGGACAGACTGCCCACCAGAATTCTTAGTTACCAAAGATTCAGTCAAGAGAACACTTGATATAAATACTAACCAGTCCAGAGTCACACTTCTCTCTGTCCCATTCTTCCCAGTAGGCACTACCCCTTTAACTTAATCAGCAGAGTTAGGTACCAGGCAACAAGAGTTAAATTTATAACCTAAGCCATCACAATTACTCAAACTAGACAATCCTAAACTATATATTTTTGCCTTGACTTCTCTGAAAAATTCCAAAAGGTCTTGAGGCTAAGTCCACCTTGTATTATTTACATATAATATGAATATAAAGAGGAACTATTTTCATTTAAATCATTTGTTTAAAATAAAAAGAAATGTGTCTTTTACAGAAAGTGTTACTGATATTTACAAAGTAGATACTTTAAGGAACTATCTAATTACTCCTAGTTACACTTCCTCTGACAAACCTGGTATTCTTCAGTGTTTCTACATGGAGCGTACTTCTCAGTGGTCATACTTCTCATTTTGAGAGTAATCATAAGTAGCACTAAACTTTTTTATTTCAAAGTCATAATTTCCCAGGTTGTCACTCTCTTTTATAAATGAACACTGGGACTCAAAATACAGGTATGCATTGTAAGTACACACCCATCAAGATGTAGAATAATAAAATATATGTTTAATGAAACAAATAGAATGTTTTACAGTTTTCAAATTGTGAAACTATTCAGGAAATTATGATATACGTTCAATGGAACAAATAGAAGGTTTTACAGTTTTCAAATTGTGACACTATTCAGGAAATTATTAAATTTATACAAGCAAAATTTTGGTAATTGAAATGAATGTTGAAATTAAAATAAGCTTGAAATGTCAAGAAAAACTGGTAGAGAAAGGAAAGGAAGATAGTAAGGAATGTCTGCACAACTACATTCTCTACTACTTTAATTCATGCTTATAGAAATAATAATCTAGTTTATCCTCTGGAATCTGTGACTAAGAAGAAGATGAGGTGTTTTGGGTGCTGCTAATCATCTGTGTGTTAGTGCTAGTTACAGGATTATGTTTAATTTGTAAAATTTGTTAAGATGTACCCTTAATGACAAATATTGCACAACTCATACATTACTTTTACATTAAGTAGGACATTACATTACTCACACACTAACCAAGAAAATTATTTTGATCTTTATCACTTGTTTTAAAAAGAAAAGAATGCAATTTTTATCAAAATCATTACAGACATTTACAAGGTGGATCCATAAAGTGAATATCTTACTACTCTAAAATTCTGCTTCTTGCTGAAACATCTTTTACTTTCTTTCCTTAAACTACTTGCATAGTCTATAGTGTGTTTTAAAAACTATTTTGATGGATAATTTACATATAACAAAAGGTGTATACTCTGATGAGCTACACTCCAAATAAAACAGACCTTCCATTATTGAGTTTTCCACACTAGTTTTGCTGTCAACCATACAAGTTAAACTTTATCATTTCTAAAACTGTGAATTGATGTTTCTGTAACTTAAAACAATTCTAGCGAAACACTTTCTCACCATATTTAAAATAATTTGTCTTTTATAACCTCAGACAGCTCCATCATTAAAACTTAATTGCGATGTGCGCCAAAGGATTTAGGTGTCAGCCCACTCCTTGGGCTCTGTAGACATGTTAGCCACCTTCACCTTCTCCTCTGCTGGAGGTCCTCGTGGCAACTTCAGGTAGTTGATTCTTACCAAATATTCACCTGCTTTTAGTTTTTGCTTCGCTGATGTGATATGCTTACGAACTTGGGGAGCATATGGTGATGGTGATGTTTTCTAATCCAAGCATCTCTATTGTCTGTATGAACATATTTTAGTACTTTTTATTCTGGTAACAATATGCAGTTCATAAGACTTCTGAGGGTGCCCAGCATATTTTCATGATGTGCAGGTGAAGACTGAAACACTTTACCTGTAATTCTTAACTTGGTACACTGCTGATGAATCCAGTCTGTGCAAATGAGAGATTCCACACTTTTTGTCACAATCTGTAGTCCTTCAAGAGGTTTCTGGAATACTTAGCACAAACTCCCCACCATGTGTGGCAACTGTTCTTTTGAGAGGTGTTAATGTGATGGAATGTGAATGGCACTTCTCTGTTGACCACGCCCCAAACGCATAACAATGTTCTAGGAACAATCACTAAATATTTTTTTTTTTTTTGTCTGAAGCTATGTACCTAGCCACTGAGCAGTCATCAAGTAACACTCAAATCCTGCCATTACTTTAACCATGGGTAGATTTTGAATTTATTTGAAATTTCATATAGTGGTATCAGTCTTGAACTCTTACATATGTGTTCATTATGTGTATGTGTGTGTGTATAATATACACTATATGTACTTCTCATATATGTGTATGTACATTACTATGGACATTTAAAATTAAGCAATGAAACAGCAGTTCATATCATAATGAAATAACAATGATGTAAGTTAATAAAGTACCTTCCACTATATTAAAACACTGTAGTGTATACATCCATTAATGTTGACTGATAGCTGATTCTTTCTAGTGTATGTTATTGTTAATAAAACTATTAACATTATTTATAGGGATTTACGGGTATATATATTTGATGCATGTGACTTAAATTCAATGAAATTTCTGGATCATTATTGATTTTTTAAATATACTATACAATTCAGTTATTCATTGCTTTGTCTCACTTTGATCCACTAAAGCAAGCATGGCTATGTTTTGGCTTTTTTCTTCAGTAAATCCCAGATAATATAAAAGTACTTAATGTTCAGCAACTGTGTAATGAATTTATAATAAGTAGACAAACTTCTTTTTTTTTACTCTGCATTTCATACATTCCCAGCAGTAAAATATAGGTACCAGTTATCCATCCTCACTAAAGCTATCATTAGTCCTTTTCATTTTATCAATACTTGTGAGTGTGAAGGAAAAGTAGAACATTTAGAAGTAGTTAAATGAGAAAAATTAGGGCACAACATCTCATTAAATAATCATAAACACTAGAACTAAAGAAACATAAAAGTAAAGGTGTGGCTATTCTGGCTGGAAATAAAAAAATAACTAGTTAGAAAACTATCACTAAGATATATCTTCAAGGGTAAATAGGAATCAACTATGCAAAGAAAGAAGGGTAAATATATTCACAGAAATATGGATAAGAAAATGTTTGTATCAGTATAAAAATACTTATGAACTCAGGGTTCAATGTGTTCTTATAAATAGCACCGAGAGAAAATTGAGGTACAGAGCACCACCCCACACTTATCTTACTTGCTCTTTTCTCTTTTTCCCTTCTGTGACCCTTTCATTTATCCATACTTTTTATTTTATATTTATATTTATTTTATATTTATTTTATATTTTTATTTTATATTATTTTATATTTCATATATATATGATTTTTCTTTTGGTGTATCTTGAGACTGCTATTTAACTGCTAAGTGAAAAATCTGATATTTTCTTTGTGTAATTTTTGTGATATTGTAGGATAAAATGAATCAGGGCACAATGTTTTTGCATCATGTCACCAAGACTTGTCTTTTAAATTCTATCAATTTGTCATTTGTATCACTAAGTAAAATTATACAACCCTATAGCTTCATACTATGATGAATGAAAAAGAACTCTGTAATCTATATATTGTGCAAAATAAAGATCTTGTTGATGTTTATGATTTGAATGGAAGCTGTTATTTTAGAAAGAAGACCAGGTTTGGAACATAAAACCTGAAGGAAATTTTTATTTCTAGTGTTATTCACTTTATCTTTCAATTTTTTATTTTTAATATTTTATTCAATTCTTTTTAATTTTTACATTGTCTAAAAATTTCACTTTTGAGTGCATATAAATTGACTTTAAATATCATTATTAAACATTTCATCTCTGTCATGGATGATAGATTATGTACAATTGATATTTGTGGTGCTTTGTTTTTAAAATAAATTTTTTCCCTATTACTTTAGTTCCCATGTTTTGTGGAACTGTTTTTCTTGATAGTATGTTAAATTTCCTGAATTTTCCATCACAGGTATAACTTACTGATCAACATAATACTCAATGTATATTTTCCTGAGTATAGACATTGATGTCATATGCAGGTCATACTATGATTGATTCTACTATGACAATTAACATTCATGAGGAAGAGGACTCAAGTGGCTGTGTCTAACCAATTCCTTTTCAGTGAAAACAACCATTTCTTGTACAATGAAAAACTGTTTCCTGTGGGCTCAGTGAAAGAATATCACATCGCATGATCTTAATAAAATAGGGAAGAAAAAATAAAAATACTAAGAAAAATTTAACAGCTACATAGGATCCTATTTGCTTGTATTTTTATGACAAATCTAGCAGGACTTCTATAATTTTGAAATCATATGATTAATTTCAGATAAAATGCTTTAAAAACTGCTATGAGTAAACAACAAAAACAACAATACATCCAGCAGTAAAATATGTATGTATTGGGCAGTGATAATTTTGAAGGCTGTTTCAGAGATACTTCCAAAGGAATTAATGACCTATCTGGAGTGCAATAACATTTTACAAGACACAGTAGCCCCTTCTCATGAAGCATCAGCTTGTTTAGCAAGGAGATGTCTATTTATGTCAATAATATGTTAAAGAGCAGTTTTTAGAGATGAGGTATTTATCACGATACTTTTTAAAAATGTCTTTCCAAAAATGAAACCACAAGGATATGATTACACAACAGTTTATTAGGAAAAACTGGTCATGTTTGAACAAAAAAAAGAAATGTTCTCATAAAGGAATTGGATTGCCCTGGGCAAAATAAGTCCATCTTCAAACTCCACCACCTACATTATGTAGTGATCATTATCTCAGGTGAAGTAGAGATTGAACACATTGAATAGCTACTAATTTTGCGGTGAAATTTAAAAAAATAAATAAATGCAAGCTATTCAGCATACAGAGTAATTAAATTAGGTCAGATTATATAAACTATATATATATATGTATTCTATAACACATATAAAAATGGACACATTCATGTAGCATTTTTTTCTAATTCTAATATAAATTAAAACTAAAGTTCTTACAAATAGTCTGTTTTCTCCCCATTTCTCTTAAGTCTAGAACAATAGTATTAATTCGCATGTAATTTACTAATCTACTAAATTATGTCTTTCTCATTTGCATGAATTGATATGCTTTTCTCTTCAGGAATAGACTATTCTTCAGACTTTAAAGTGCACTTTAAAATGTAATTTAAATTGTAATTTTTTAAATGTATATTTAACACTGCACTTTGTTGATTTTAGTTCATAACTAAAGACTGAATTAAAACACATTTGAAAGAATATTGTAGTGTAGTGATGGTACATTAGGGGTCTATTATAATTCAGTTTCCTTTTATATTAAAACTTTATGAAAGAAAGTTAATATAACTCTCTTTGTAGCACACAGGAAGTTAAAATGTCTTTGTTTCTTACCATATTTATGTTTCATCAAAATGTTAGTCATATAATTGTTCTCCTTTCTTTAGAAATGATTTGTAATCATAAAGCCTCTCCCAACTCCTCAGATTGTTCCGGGACTGTGGCAAATTATATTCATTGTTCCATCAGTCCAACATTTTTAAAGGAAGGGCTGAAATGGTACTAGCAGAATTTGGCAAATGTATTATTCAAGAAAGGTTACTGAACTGCTTCTAGCTGAGCCAGGATACCCAGACTTGTTTTATCTTGTAAAAACAAAAGCATACATGAAGATTTCCCCATTGTATTCAACAAGCTTGCTGAACCGCACAGAATATAGCTCTTGCTCAAAATCATTCCTAATGATTCCTCTACAGTCAGAACGGAAACCTAAAGCTCTTTAATATTCTAACCTCATTATTCTCATTTTCTATAATTTAACAACTCTTCATATTATTCTTAATGGAAAAGTCATGCAATATTGAGCAGTGACTGCTGTTAATTTCCTGCTGTATATCATTTGCATTTTTTTCTACTGGTGGAGAGTAATTAACATGCTCTAATTATCATACTGATTGTCTTTTTTAGTTTATGAGAATACAGTCATCTCAACCCTAGTTGATCTTACAATAATATATCTATGGTTTCCAATAATACTATGTTGGGTTCTATAAGACTAAATTTTCACAGAAAAATTCTGTGATTCTGCGGTTGTAGGTTTTCTAAATAGTTCCATTTAGCACAGAATAAGTACATTTTTATAGTTCCTATCAAAAAACATGGAGACCTATTTCTATGGCAGGGCAATGCTATCTTTTTTGGTGAAGCAAATTGCAGTTACATTACACTATTATCACACACAAAAAATGTTGTCTTCTATTCCATTCAGAGTACATCTTTTATTCCTTTATATGTTAAAGGTTTATGTTAAAAATTGCTTTGAATATACATATAAGTAAAACTAAAGTCATCATGCAAGAAGTTTAGGGAATTAGCTACTATCAAATATAACCTTTTTCTCAATTTAAAATATTTACTTGTAACTACTAAATTATCAACTGAAATTTTATAAAATAGCATAAAGAATCAGCTTTTAAAAGTTTGATATAAATTTCAAAGAAAAAGGGTAGGTAAAATATCTTTGTAGCTTTGGAATACTAAGGAAGGAAGGAAGGAAGGAAGGAAGGAAGGAAGGAAGGAAG
>PVHY01001434.1:0-159392 GCA_004024945.1 Uropsilus gracilis
CAGGTAATGTCCGATAAGTCACTGGACAAGTGGGTCTGTCTTAGGCAGCAGTTCCAGAGTGGTCAGCCCTGTATGGCCATTGAAACCACATGGATGATTTGCCCACAGTTGTGAGGAGAAAAAGGATCTTAGTTTCCCAGGAGTTCCTACATCATATATACTGGGAAGGAGAAGGGGGGAGCAGTGACAGGGGTCTGCAGACAACCACAGAAAATCACCAGCTTTACTAACATGATTGTAGCCTCATGAAACCAAACCCCAAAGAGATGGGGAGTATAGTGGGCCCCTGGGTGAGGAGTGAATGCACAGTACAGCCCGGAGCTTGGGCTGCCTGAGAAGGACACCGCCATCGCTGTACAGAGAGTGGGGCAGGAGTAGGATGCCATCTTCCCTACCCCAGAGGGAAGAAGAGGCCAATTGCAGTGTTCTTGAGGAAGGGATGAGAATTTGATTGGTTCTATCTTGTCAAAACATCTAAAATCTTCTATTTAAGGATCTTAAGGGTCACAATAAGGGCCTGGAACTGCCAAGATTGAGATTTGGACCAGGTACTTCCCAGACACTGGGGTATCGAAAGCAGTGCGTGTGATCTGGGGGCAGGAGAGGAGAGTGAGGGAAGTGGCATTGGCTAAGGCCTCGCCCTCCCCATACCCCCTCCACTGGTCCAGGAACATGCTTTGGAATAGCCTCATGCCATCAGCAATACTCACGCTGCTCCTGTGCAGCCTGAGTCAGGCTGTTTTCTCTGGTGACTCTTGAAATCCTCCAGACCAACTGCTGCTGGAGGCCCTCGTCTTTAGAGGGGTCTCCATGGAGGCAGGGAAGGAATGGCCTGTGCTGCCAGGAGTGGATTTCAAGAGCTATTGGCAGGGAGCGGTGCTTGCTCACCAGTCTGTGGACTGGAGGTCCCCACACCCACTCACTTCCAGTCAGCTTGTGCTCCAACAGGGGTTGGAGAACAAGCAGAGTGGGGATGACTGGCCCCTGCCAGGGGTGGGCCCAGCACATCACTCAAGAGCGCACCCTGGGCTTTCCCCAGAGTCCTTTACTGTTCTTCCTATTCGGACCTTACAGATGTCCCAAATAGTCAATCAAGTGGTTTATGCCAATTTGACATGGGAAAACTGAGACAGGAGCAGGGAAACCACTTGATCAAGATCACATACTGGAGAGTCAGAGTCTTAGCAGGAACCTGGACTTCTGTCCTCAACAGCAGTGAACAGAAGGACCTGCGCATGCCTGCACTGCCACGTCTCTGCCGCAACTGGCTTCCCAAACACACCCCATTTACCTCCTTGTTTTTGCAGTGCCCCCTTCCCTACCTAGAACACCCTTCCCCTCAGTTGCTTCCCACTCCTGTTCTCGCCTAGCTAGCCTGCCCTCAATTTGTAATGCCTCCTCTAGGAAGTCTGCCTTGATCCCAGGCAGATTAGACCCTTCCTGGGTGCCCTTAAACCTCATGTGCTTGACTCAGCATAGAAGAACCTGATTCTCAATCTGCAAGTGTCCAACTCAGAGGCCTGCCTGTTCCTCACTGTCCAGCACTGGCTTGCACCCAAGCAGTGTTTGTCAGGTGACTGTAATAGAGGTGGAGGAAAGGAAGGAGTAGGAGAAGAGCGGGTGAATGAACTTCCATGAGTCTGGCATCAGAAGCCTTCCCTGTAGAAACTGAGATCTAGAAAAATCATGCACAGAAGTCATACAGCCCACTTCCTCCCTTGCAAACAGAGAAATGAAGGGTATTTTTTATTTTAAATAATTTATTTATATATATATTTTACATCATTGTAATCCCCGGAGGTCACCCACCACCTCCCCTCCCTGGCTGCTCCAGCTGCCCCCCAGTTGCATATTTTTGTTTGGTTGTCCATATTTTAGTGAAATCATTTGATTTCTGTCTTTTTCTTTCTGACTTGTTTCTGCTAATATGATTTCTTCTAGGTACATCCATGTTATCATAAATTCATCAAATTTGTCATTTTTAGTTGATGAGTGATATTCCATTGTGTATATATATATCACATCTTTTTCATCCATTCATCTGTTTTGGGTCATTTGGGTTGTTTCCATGTCCTTCCAGTTATAAATGGTGCTGCAGTAAACATCCGAGCACAGGTATCCCTTTGTGCCCACACTGAGGTCTCCTTTGGGTAGATTCCCAGAAGAGCAATTGCTAGGTCAAGTAATAGATCCATTTTCATTAGTTTGAGGGCCTTCCACACTGCTTTCCATAGTGCTTGGACCAGTTTACATTCCCACCAGCAGTGTAAGAGTGTTCCCTTCTCTCCGCATCCACACCAACACTTGTTGCCTGTTTTTTTAATGCGGGCCATTCTTACTGGAGTAAGGTGGTATCTCATTGTGGTTTTGATTTGCATTTCGCTGATTACTAATGACCTTGAGCAATTTTTCATTAGTCTGGTGGCCATTTGTATTTCTACATTGGAACAATGAAGGGTATTTTAGCAAAATGGATTTGCCCAAGATCTCCGAGTTAGTATGACTGGTTTGGACCATAACCCAAGACACAGGACCAGTGTCCTTCCCACTGCTCCAGAGGCAGGATCCCAGGGGATGGTATAGGTGGCAAGAGAGATTGCTGGCCAAGGGGACTTCTTGAACAGTCAAGAGACCAGCCCCAAAGTAAACAAGGCCAAGGCTGCTGAGGGAGGGCTGCAAGGTTCCCTCTTGTTCCCGCCACTGCACTGTCCCAGCCTCACTAGTGAGAACCTCTCTATTCCTGGATAGCTTTTCCATATTCATTCTTTGGTCTCAGACCTCCCTTGGCCTGTCAACATGCTGACCTTCGAGCCACCCACCTGTCACCACCTGTCAAGGCAATTAGAATTGTGGTGTAGAACACTCCCCACCTAGGGGTCTGGGATGACTGGTAAGCAGGAGGGGGGCACTCTGCCTTGTGATGGAGTCTGAGGGGCAGTCACACAACCCTGAAGCACCCCAAGACCTTTGGGTAAATACTGGACCACTTCATCTGCCTGTATTCCTACAATGAACAGTGGGGGTGGGGGCCTGGAGGAGGAGCTTGCTGGAATCCTGACTCCCAGCAGTTACTGCCTCACAGCCATGGCCTCCTGAGGATTTCCCCCTTCTAGAGCCAGGCAGAGCCTCCTGTGTTTTCAGACCTCACATGCATCCTTTGGAGGAGGCTGGGTCCTACTCTCCTCCAGAGATAATGGGCTAGATACTATGTTCTTGTTTTCTCAGTGTCTGACACAGGATGCACAGAATGAGTGCATTCTGAATGTTTGTTAAATGAATAATTAGTGGGTTAGGTGTTAAGATGGCTTCCTCCCCCTCACACATGGTGGTTCTGGGTCCGTGTCTCTTCTGTACTTTTGCCATTGTCTCCTGGGCCCTGCAATTGGAGAGTCTCTTCTTCCCCAGAATCTTGGTAAGTACTCGAGGGGGTGTCCCAGGGCCTGGACCATAATGTGAGTCCATGAGTTTTGGATAAGTGGCACAGAAGTGAAACCACGAAGGCTCAAAACTCACAACACTCAACATATACTGGGCCTATATAGCCCAATGACCCTGAGGTCTCTGCCCTATCGAACCTGGTAAGGAGACATGGGTAAGAGTACACAGAAGAGGGAGCCTTGAGTTGTTGGTAGATCCTACAAAGATAAGCCACAGACTGTTTGGAAGCTTGCTGGCTTCTTAGAGGAGGTTTTCTTAGACCTGGGCCTTATATGATGGCTGGAAGCAATTCTGGGGAGGACAGCCAGGCTGGGTTGGTACAACAGAATGAAGCAGTAACAGCTTAGAAATCTCTACTCTATGCTAGCTCCTGTTTTGTAATCCTCATAGCCTTGCAGGTTGCCCTCCAGTTATTTCTTCTTTGCAGATGGGAAACCAAGGCTCAAGGAGGCACAGTTGATGAACTGCAGAACCAGGATTTGACTCCAGGCAGGGTGACACCAGGACTTCCCACCAACCTGTCCTGCCTTTCAGAAAGTTTAGAACCTCAGCTTCGGTGTAGACCCCGGTGTAGACCCTGTCCCCTATTGCAGGGCCATGAGGCTGAGCCCACTTTGTCTCTCGTGTTCCAGGTCACTTCCTGGGGAACAACACAGTCATCGATGTGCTGAGGCAGGCAGGGCTGGAGGTGGAGCACACGCCTGCAGGGCAGACCATCCACAGGTAAGCAGACCCTCCACAGGTAAGCAGCTGGAATGGCTGGCAGCAGCTGCCACCTATAGCCAGGCCCAGCCATGGTGCACCCTGTCTTCCTGCTGAGGATGCTGGAGGACAGTGGCAAAGAGGCCTAAGTAAGAAGCAGCCTCATAGGTACCTCTTAGGGGCCAACCTTGGCCAGCCAACCAAGAGTTGAAGGGCAGGGCTCAAGTTCAGGAGAGTGGAAGGAGACCAATATAGGTAGTGAGGGCAGCCAGGAGCCAAGCCCTCTCAGTGGGGATGGGAGGAGCATCTGGCTGAGAGATGTTTTAGAATTTCCAAACCAGTGATGGAGTGGGGGTAGAAGGACATCCCAGAACTCCTGTGATGCTCCTTAGGAGACTTGGTGGATGCCCAGGCTCTGGATGAAGTTGGGACTATGGTTAGAACGAGCTTTGCCCTGGCCTCTTAATATGTCTCAGTCCCACCCACACCTGGTCCCTACCTTGTTCTGGCCACACCTTCCCCATTGCTACCTCTTATCATGCCTCCCATCCCTGATTTTCCTGTAGGGCACACTCACTCCACTCAAATAGCCATCCAACAACCATCCTTTCTTCCACTTGGGGGGTCTCCTGTCCCTACTCCTCCAAGCTGGCCACTCACCAAGGTCAGGGACTGGCATGGAAGCAGAGTCTGCATGCTGGGCAGCTCTGGGGGTCAGTGACAAGATCCCCAAGCTTAGGTTGCATGTGGCCTGTGATTCACCCAGCCAGTAGACACCACAAGTGTGACTTCAGCCCCTGCCCCTGATGTGACAAGTTACAGAATCTGCACAAAGCTTGAATACTCATAGCTAATACTTGTTAACTGCTCAATATCTAGAGCTCTATGCACTTTCACTCACTGAATGCCTACAAAATCCCTGTGAGTTAGGAATTGAGATCATCTCCTTCTCAAAACTGGAGAACTTGCAGCCCAGAGAGGTGAAGTCACTTACAGAATGACACACAGCTCATGTAAATAGAAGTCTAGCTCCAAGTCCTCCCTCTGCTCCTAGTCATTCCCTATACCCTCCACTCTAGAGTGCTGGGGGTGGGATCTGGGCTAGAAAAGCTCAGAACTGAAGGGCCTTTCTCTTCATGCTGCAGAGATGAGCCCGGGGTCACCCAAAGCATTGAACCTCTGGTCACCCAAAGCTGCCCCTGTATCCGTGGCACTTCTAGAGGAACTTGTAAACCCCTTCATGTTAAATTCTTTCCTCTTCTCATCCTTTGAATCAACCCAACAAGTCTACGGCCATACCACCCTGAACACGCCCGATCTCGTCTGAATCAACCCAACAAGACTGCTCTTTCTCAACATCTGAGTGCTTCAGTGCATTCCTCAAGCACTCCCTTATCCCCAAGGACCTTCACCTTGAAGCTTATTGTGTCAGTCCAGGTCAGGGTGGGCGAGGGAGCCAGGAGGCAGGCCACTGAGGCTGCCTGAGCGCCTATTCATCTCAGAACCCAGGCCTTAGAGAGGGGTCCCTCCATCCCCCACCAAGCCCCTCTCCAAGGTCTCTCAGCTGGAGTCTTGAGAGCAGACTGAAACCCTCTGGGTGGGGTAAAGGGGAGGGGATGCCAAGGCAGCCCCAACAATAAAAGCCATCATCGGCCACAGGTGTTTCCTGGGTCCATCTTTTGTTTGCCTGTTTCAAATTATCTCCCCAGCAGCTGCGGCATCTCCTGGGCTCTGGGAACATGGGGTTGCCATGGGGCCTGGGGGAGGATAGACAGAGCTGATGGCCTTCTCTCCTTCTAGGAGAAAGAAATCCCCCACCACATTGTGCGTGCAAGAGCCAAGAGTAGACAGGCTGCTGACTCCTTGGGCACCGTCTTACCTGACAGCTCCTAAAACCCTGCCCAAACTACCCCCAGGCTCAGCTGTGCTCCCAGGAATTCCCTTGGGGCCACAGAAAGGAAAGACAAAAAGGGGGTGAAGTGAAGGCTGTTCCCAGGTCAGGAGTGTCTGTGAGCACCTCTGTGTGGAATGAGTGCCATGCACACACTATCCAACATACTATGGGTTCTGCCGCAGCCAGGTCCTTTGCTCACCAGGCAGCATCACAGAGACGTTGTGTGCCAGGCATAGTTAGTGTTAGATCTCTCCTTCTTCATCCTGATGACAATCCTGTGGGGTCAGTAGTTTTGCTATTCCCATTTGATGGCCCTCTGCTCAGGATGATTGTGTCTGCCAGCCTTCAGTCACAGCCTGCAAGGTATAGTGTCAGGATTGAACCCACACCTGTCTACCTCCAGCTCCTGCTCTGACCTGATTAACACCATCCTGCCTTCTCAGAAAAGATGCTCAGAAACATGTGTAGAATGCTTAGATGAACAATTGGACCAATGACACAGCAATAACATGCTCCTATAGAATATTTGGTAACATCAATATGTAATCGCTAATGTTACCTGCTTGAACATTTCAGCAGCTTGGTATTGCTCAGGAACTGTTCTAAGTACTTAACCTGCATTCACTTTCATTATCCTTGGGATGCCCCTGTGAGGGGTAGGCTGTAACAGCCCATTTTCCAGGGCAGGAGACTGAGTCACACCAGTTAAGTAACTCACCTAATGTCCTGCAGTCCAAGAGTGCATTGAATGAATAAAACTCTGACTGCGATGAGCTACCCCCCAGGACCCAACCTCTGGCTCACTCCCCCCACCTCTCCCATCTCTTCTTTATCTTTCTCCTCAGCAGGCAGCACCCTCTGACATCCTATATGTCTTACTCCCACCTCACCTCTGACTTTGGAATATACACTCAGAGAAGGCAGGGACCCATACCTGTGTGTACCACTGCCGATCCCAGCCCCTAGGTAGGTACCTGCTGCAGAGTAGATGCTCTTATTTGTGCATCGAGTCCATGAATGAAAGAACAGGTCAAGGTCTGTCTCTCACTCCAGACAGCGGTTGTCCTAGTTACTCTGACCTGGCATTTCCACCTGACATGACCGTTTTCCCAGAGAACGGCTCTCTCCTGGCCCACATAGGACACCTGCACCCTCCTGTATATCTCACATGCTGTTACCCCTTCGCAGCCCTGTTGCCCAGAGCCCAGCACCCCTTCCCGAAGGTACCTCTGCGAGCCCAGTCCCGGAGACTCCAGCTGCTGCTGTTCCCGAAGTGCCTTCAGCAACACCCACTGCCCACCCTGAGGAGGAAGACCCTGCCCTATCCCCTCACCTCCTGCTCCCTGACAGCCTCAGCCAGCTGGAGGAGTTCGGGCGGCAGAAGAAGTGGCACAAGAGGCAGAACAAACACCAGCGGCCACGGCAGTTCAATGACCTCTGGGTCCGCATCGAAGACGGGTGAGCTGGAGGGTGGGAGGAGGGCAGGTCTGCAAGAACCTGTTGGCTGACCTCAGCCCCACCTGGGCCGGGCACACTGTTGCCAGAAGGCCTGCTCTAAGAAAGCATGGCAAGTGGGTACTTGAGAAGAAATGTCAACCTGGTTTGTCCCCGTTCACAGAGGATCCTTCTGTTCAGACTTCAAGGCTTATAGAGATCACACTCACAGTCTTGAAAAGAGTTATCTTTTTCTCCATTTTAAAGGTGGGGCGAGGGTCTTTTAGGTTCAGTGGGGAAAAGCCAGCTTTGGCCTTAGTTTCCTGAGACGTACCTGGTGTGCAAGTGGGCTCTGTCTGACCCATAGACGGAAGGTAGAACGTGGAGGAGGAGAACAGCTCTATTGCAGGCGTGAGCAACATGGGCCTGGGTCTGAGTGGTAACACCCTGACAGGACCCCACTGTACAATTGAGAGAGGAAGTAGGACTGCACATGGCAACTCTGTCTCTGGGAGGAGCTGTGGGTGGGGGGCAGTCTGTGATAGACCTCACTGGACACCAGCAGCTATTGGAATCGCCTACTGTACCGCTGTCTCTCTGTCCTCGTGTCTTTCTTGTCACCCTGACCCAACTCATTGGCCTGTTTGTCACCAAATTTCCTGCTATAAGCAGGACACAGTCTTCCAACCTCCACCCGCTAATGGCAGGGATGTCCATCTGAGGTGACCAGTGTCTCCGAGCACTGGCATGTACCAGCGAGTGGCTGTCAAGAAGGATGAAGTCCTCCAGCAGCAGCCAGCCTCAGCCTCAGGAATCAGACCCTGCAGCACAGGGACCTAGGAGGCCTTGTGTTAAGTGCATGCTAGAGACATAACCCTGAGTTTCCAGACAATGAACACCCAAGGTCCAGGTAGAGGGGGCACAGTGCCTGTCCAGGGTCATACAGGAGTCAGGGGCTGTCTCCCATATTGGCTGCTCCATGATCCTCCTTCTTCCAGGCCTCAGTCACTGCCAAAAGGTTGCTTGCAGCCAGTCTACTATCTTAAGATTTGGGGGTAAACAACTTAAGATTTTGAGCAAGTAAGTGTCAAGACCGTGCTAACTTGAGTTATGGGGACAGGTACTTCTGCAGAGCCCTGGTCAGTCTCCCTGTCCAAGGTGGAGGCACAGCTGTGGCCATATTGGCTGTGACATATTTGGTTCACATACCCAACAGAGACCACCCCCTTCAAACTGGGGTAGGAGGCACAGAGTTCGCAGCACCAATTCCTTCAGCCCTGGAAGAGCATGCAGACTGCCATGGAGGCAAGGGGCATATGGAGGTGCTGGCAGCCCATGAAGAACTCCAATATTCCAGTCACTGAGAGCCCAGATCAACCACCAGTGACCGGAGGCCTGGCCAGTGATGGGTCCAGCCCAAAGGCGACAGGAGGCTGGGCTGTCAGTGCCAGTCACTGACTCCCGGCCCCTAACCAGGTCTGAAAGTTAAATTTCAATAAATGGCTCCAAACGGTTTCCTTTTCACAACACATAGTTCTGAAACACAGGGCTTGGTTTCAAGAGAAGAAAACAGCTTTTCTTTGGCAAGAGGGAGCCCCTTCTCAGTCCCAACAGGTAAATTGTGGTTGGATAGAAGAGAGCTTTCTTCTCTCTGGTTGAGTCGGAGAACAAAGTTTCCACCGGCGGGCGGCCTGTTGTTGGAAACTGGCTTTGATTCCCTGGGATGCGCCCAGTGTGCAAACAAGCCCAGTTTGTCCCATGGGCCCTCAGTTTCTTCAAGAAGAAGCCCTGAGCTCCCTGAGAGGCTGAGGTGCAGGGCCCAGCTCTGGCAGATCCCCAAGAACCCATCCCCTCCTCCAAGTTTCTAGTTCTCCTGAAGACTAGAGAAAGGTTATCTAAGGAGCCCTGGTCTCCCTTTGTAGTCCTTCAGACAAGACCCTTTTCCTCAGAGCTTTGCTCATCTTCTGCCTACGATCCAGGGTCCTAACATGTCTGATCCCAGTTGTGTGCTTCACATCAGTCCCCTCTGCTCAAGATTCTTCAATACTTCCTCTCACCCAGCTGAGCTTCCTGCCCTCTGCTCAGCTGCAGGGCCTCCACCCCCTTCCCTGCTCCCCCCGCCCTGGCCCTGCTGCCCCTCTTGCTAAAGCCCGCTGGGCCCTGTCCTTGCCAGCCTGCATGCTGCTGCTCAGCAGGCCTTGCCTGACCCCCTCCCCACTCTGCCTCCCCCACAGCTGGGCCTGATGCCAGCGGCCATGTGTCTGGCTCCCACTCTGGGCCAGACACACCAAAACTTCTCTTGTCCCCAGTTCTGCTAAGAATCCTGGAAGGCGATCTTATTTGTGCAAAGAGGAAACTGAGGCTCTGTGAGGCCAGATACCTTGCCTAATACCATAAGTCAGCTGTGGAGTCAGAACTTGCACCCAGCTGTCTAAGAGCCCCCACATTTGTCCCCAGACTGCAAAATTTCCCTTCCTTCACTCATCCCCAGACCTCTCTGGGGGTCTGCATGGCACAGACACAATTCCTCACTTGTGTTTCTTGCCCTGGAGTCTCTGGAGCCCAGATCTAGGTGAGATTTCTCTAAGTCATTGCGGGCCTAGCTAACAGTTTGAATAAACTCATGTGTGTGAGTGATGGTGTGTGTGTGTGTGTGTGTGTGTGTGTGTGTGTGTGTAAGTGCCAACTTGGAGCAGGCCAGCCTCCCCTGGCCCCCCATTACCTGAGATATAAAGACACTGTAGGAAGTTTAGAGAAGCAGCAGTCGTGGCAGGATGATTTATGGGAGACTGAGGAAAGGTCCAAGTGTGTGTCTGCAGATGGCCACACAGCAGCAACAGGGCATTCTCCAGGAACTGTCATGTCTGAGAACTGGAGGAGCCAGCAGGGCAGGTGTGAAGGGCAAACTAGGTGGAACCCAGTCCCATGTTGGCTGTGTGCAGGGCGCTGCCCACAGGTGGTCTGGCAGCATGACAATCCTCAGTTTCTCCTTTTCCACCTCATGCCAGTTCTGTTGTTCTTCCAGCTCACAGCTGGTATGTGGGGGTGTGTGTGTGCGCATGCACATGTGTGCACATGCATTATGTTAGAGGTAAAGTACCAGATAAACGAGCAGAGCACTGCACCTTCAGGCTAGGAGGACAGTGATGGTGGGGCAGATGCAGTGAAGGAATCCTTTGCAAGTGCTGGGCAGGGCTGGCAGCGGGGCACACAGGTGATATATCGTGTGTGATGGAACCAAAGCCTTATGGAGAGCTACCATGCTGGAGTAGAGGATCACTGCCCTTCTGGGCCTCTATTTCTCCTGACGTTTGCACAGACAAGAACCACTGCAGAGGGAGAAGAACCATGCTCCACATCTCCCGCTGCCTAGGGCGCCCCAGTTCTGGTTTCTCCTAGCACAGACAGGTCTTCTGGGATGGTGCAGGGTCAGTGGCCGCTGAGGATGAGGCCAGGACACAGTCAAAGATTTTCCCATGAAAAATGGGAAGCAAGATTATTCAGTGAACAAAAACTCCAGCAAGATGGTATTCAAATCCTGGCCTCTCCTTGCACTTGCCCTGTGGCTCAGAGAGTAAATGAGGTGATGCTTGGAAAGGAATAACCCTGCTGCACACCCAGTGTCACTTGGTAACAGCTGTGTCCAGAGCTGGTGGCAGACTCTCAGATTTTGTCCTAAGGTACCCACCTGCTTTCTCCCTAGCAGAAAAGCTACGCCTGGGCCTATGGCACATCTTTGGCTCACAACCTTAAATGAGCCACCTGTTGGGCACAGAGACAGCTTTGCTAAAAGCTCCAGTTGAAAGAGCCGTGGGGCACAATCAGCCTATGTCTGAGAAGAACCCAGTCAAACAGGGCTGGAGAACCAGGGCAATTGTAAGAGTCAGAAGTGATCCAGCAAGGCTAAGGGGAGAGTGAAAGCATCCCCATCAGAGAAGAATGGGGGCCCAAGTGTGGCATCAAGACAGGGAGTTGCAGGCAAACCTATCACTTAAGATCTCTGCCTGTGACTGATTCTGCTTGAAGCTACAGGCCAGACGAATCCTGTGGCACCTCCTCTAGCTGACCGGATCCAGAGGTTCACCCCAGTCAATGGACCCACCCATCCATTGTGCCCCAAGCCCTATGTGCCCCAAGCTCCATGTCTGCTTTGTCTCCTCAGAGCCCTTTAAGGAGGTTGCCTAGGGCACAGCACAGCAGCCCCTGGTATTGGCAAGAAAGTCACAGAGACTCCCAGGTTCTGCCATCTTTATACCTTGGGGCGCCTGCTTAAGATCTCACTCTGGCTTCTACTACTAGAAAATATTTTAAGGACTATAGTTATGTTCCTGCTCCTCCATTGGACATGTGGGGAAACTGAGGCTAGAGGACAGGACTTGCCCAGAGTCACACAGCAAATGGGAACATAGGGCAGGCTAGAACAGGACTTCTTCCAGCCAAGCAAAGGGGCCCTGTCGGCTCGGAGCAGACGAGGCCCCTCAGTGCCAGCCGTCTGTGGAGCCTGGGAACACTCAAGAGTGTTTGGTTTGGCTTCGAGGCCACTTTGCCATGAGACAATTTTCCCCAGTATGGGCCGGGGACAGAGAAGAGGAGGGGGTCCTAAACTGGGGGACTGAGCTTTGTGAGCTGTGGGCCGGGGAGGTGGGGGAAGCACTTGAAGGGGCTTTTCCTCCCTACCCCCCAACTTCACCCCATTTCCCTGGGACTTCTTCCAAGCAATAAAAACCCACAGGCTCCAAGGGGGAGCTGGCATCTTTGGTTTTCAAAGTGTGAAAGCAAATGCCTTTGGGCGCCTGTGAGGCATAGTTTTCATAGCTCCTACTTGGTCTTTCTTCTGACAGAGGGAGCTGACTGGGGCCAACTGGCATGCCAGCTTCCTGTCCCAGGCCAGCCCTCCAAGCTCCCAGCTGCTCAGGCTGAAAGGATAGGGCAGCAGCTGGATGGAACTGTCTTCACTGTATATGGGGTTTTTCTTTTATTAGCAAAGAAAGGGAGGAAGGGAGGTGAGGAAATGCTCCTTGCTGAGGGCAGGCTACTCTATCTCTACAGTTGGAGGTTGCTTCATCTCTGACCTCTGACCCTGGCCAGACTCCACCCCCAGGATAGCAGGGCCTCAGCCAGGAGCTTCCCTCTTGCACTCGATACAGCATGTTTGCTGCTCTGCTCAGTCAAGGACGCGCCATGGCCCCACTCAGCCTCAGGGGCTAGACTACCCATGTACATCAGTGTCCTGATCTGCAGGTTCAGTTTCCTCATCTTGGAAATGGGACTAATACTGGGATAGCACATGTAGAATATCAAGCACAGGGTCTGTCCCTCTCTGATCATCACCGCCCCTCTCTCACTGAGCGCTCGCCTCCAGTTCCCAGCCACCAAGTGCCGGCCTCAGGCGTCACTTGATCTCTTTGTATTTCTGTCTGTCTCGCTCCCTTCTTTCTCACATAGGCTTACTTGAGCCAACAATCTCGCCCTTTACTTCCAGAATACCTGGACTGTATTATTCTAAGCTCATAAAGGACAGCAGCTTTCATTAAAACTCCCTGTGGTTCCACAGAGTGAGGTGGGCCCCGGCTCCTGCCTGGTGGAGGAACCACCCAGCTTCGTCTGTGGCCTGGCTACCATGGAGCCTCTCTGGCCTATTCTCTCATCTGGTGAAAGGGGACTGATGCCCATGGTGAAGGTTAGTTTTGAGAACCAGACGCACTCAGTAAATGGCAGGTGTGATAGTGGGGGTGGGAAATGGTGGGGTTGTTTGCAGTCTGTTTTGTTTTCTGTTGAACTCAGACTGAGGAGAGGAGGGCACAGGAGAGTAGGGGTGCCTGATGGCCTGAGCATGACCCCAAGATCTCTAACTCCTTTCCAGTAGTCAACAGGGGAGGCCTGCGACCTTCCTGCCTCCCCAGGTTCCAAAGCCTGGCAGGAGGGTGTGCAGCCTCAGGCAATGTGACTCTGGGCTATTCACTTTTCTTGTCTGAATCCCTGTTTCCTTCTTGTCATCAAAAAAAAAAAAAAAATTGAAGTCAGATCTGAGCCCTCAGACAAGGCCCAGGACAATATTCCACGTTTCATATATTTTCTCCCTCCAGCACCACCGGTTCGCCACTGCCACTGCCCCTCCAACCCACGCACAGCTCTGGGACCGCCAAGCCCCCCGTGCAGCTCTCCGACCAGCTCCAGCCGCAGGAAGAGACAAGATCGGCCGGGAGCTCGGCATCCAGCTGCTCACAAGCCTCCCTGGGCCTCCGCCCCATCATGGCTGCCAGCCTCACAGCCTGCCTCCTGCTTCACACCCTCTGGCCCTCCTGACCTTTGCTGCAGGGGCCAGAGATGCCAGAGAAACCACAGGAGGGTCCGTGGCCACACCTACTGCCCTTCCCACCAGCTCCAGGGGTGCCTAACCCCTCACAGGCAGTCCAGATGGGATCCGTTAGCACACTAGAGCTTTAATGTACCAAGTTACATCTTCTTTTTTGTAGAAGGATCTTAATTTCCCATAGTGCTATGGGGCTCTTTTGTAAAATAAGTGTCCATATTAAAAAAAAAATGTATTTATTCTACCCATAAAACTATCTTTATGTGGCCTATGTTAATAATTCCTAAGTTAGCCTTAGTGCCAACCCAGGAAATGAGGCCAGGTTGCCAGGTCGTCTGCAACCTTGGGACCGGCCGTGCCTTTGAACTGGCTGGCTCCCGGATCAGCAGAAGCCTCCAGAGTCCAGGTTTGGTTTCTCCCACCTTGGGGACCTCAAAATGCAGAGCGGGCAGAGACAGGCTTAGCTTTTGTGAAGCTGGATTTGGGAGCCAGAGTGAACAGTGACGGTCTTTCCCTCCCTCCGGGTGCATCCAGGGTCGGGAAGATGCTTTAGGAAAGAGATAGCTGCTATTTTGAAAACCCTGAGTGTCTGTGAACTGGCCCTCCAGAGGTCTTCAGAAGGGTTTCCACCCAAACCCTGGAGGGGGGGGTGCTGGTGCTGAGGGAGAAGGGTCCCCACCCCGCAAGACAGATGGTTAAACTGAGTTCCAAAGAGAGAGTGGGAGACCCAGGGTGTGAATCCAGATGTCTCTGTCCTCTCTTGTTAATCCAGCTGGCTGACAGGAGCAGCTGCTGAAACCACAGCCAAACAGATGAGCTGGGCTGAAGGACAGGGGTGGACAGAGGACAGTTTAGGGGCTAGAACCCTGGGAGCCCCAAGGTAATCAAGATTGTTCTGTGAGAAGCAAGTGTTTCCATTTCACAGATGAGGAAACTGAGCCCCAAAAGAGGTGAAGGGACTTGCTCATGGTCACCCAACCGGGATGTGGCCCAGGGTCAGTGTGGTTTAGAAGTCATGGCTGCCGTGATTTCTTGGCACAGGTAGGCAGACTTCACCCAGGAAGCCAGCTGAGTCAACAGCCAAAGAGACTCACTCAGCCTATTACTCATGTGGGACCCTCCATCCAAAGGGCTCTCATGACAGGATGTGCCACATGCCTCATCCCCAGACTCCATCTTGAAACCCATGAGCGGCCAAATCAGAGGCTGGGGGTCTGGGGGACAGCTGTGGGTGACCTACTAGACAGCAGCCTAATGGAGACAGAAAAGTGAATGAGACTCAGAGAGACTGACCTACCTGTGGCTGAATGGCAGAAGGGCCTGCTGTCTCATCGGTTACAGAGTCCTAGAACCCGAGAGTGGGACGGACCTCCTTTGACACATAGTAACTGTAAGAGTAATAATAGGACTCCCCAGGGCTGCTCAGCTAGGCAGGTCTACTGACTCCCAGCCCAGTGCTCCCTAGAGTCACTGTACTTGACAGGTCCAGTAGTGTCTGATCAGCCACAGCACCTTCATGCCCAACATGGCACTGTCTCTCTGGAGAAGGTGGAATCCTGGGCATCTCGTTGGATGGTCAGAGATCCCCAGGGCATGTTGGCAGGCAGCTGAATTCTTTTCAGCTCAACCCGGGGTAGATGTGTTTGAGCCTGAGACCTGGCAGGAACTCAGCGCTGCTTCAGAGGGTCCAGCCAGCCCCATGGGCACCATGTTATAAACTGAACTTGACCCCAGCCAGGTCTGGAGTCCGTTTATCCTTGGCAGAAATGCGACTTCCTATTTCTGAGCTGGAAGGGGCTTAGCTGACTTAAAAGCGGGCTCCAAAGGGCTGTTGGACATCAAACAGATTGTGCAGAGCGCTATTTGGATGAGATAAGTGTAAAGGAATTAGAAACACATAGGCCAGATTTCCCTCTGTGCAGGGCAGAGTGTGGCATGAGATGTGTGGAGATGAAGCTTGAGGTTAATTAAAAATGAAGCGTTTGAGTAAACAGTCCGGGCACCTGACTGCATGCCCAGATCTGTGCCAGGCTCTGGGCCAGAGGTAAATGAACTCACTGTGTGATTATGGAGCCCACTCGGTGCCAGGCTCTATGCTGGACTGGATTGAGCCGCCTTTCCTGGCCTGGAGAACTCATTACCAAGCTGGAAGAGCAGCCCAATCCTAGGTTCCCTGAAGGAACTGTAAGGTCTGTGCTGTCCAGGGCCCTGATGGGCAGAGTCAGTCCTAGCCTCTCCCAGATCACTCCTCTGGGCCGACTGGGGGATTCCAAAGTCTCCCTCAATCAAACACATAAGTGTTTAAAGAAAGAGGAAGAGGCAGCAGTTGGATGGACTGAGTAGATACCATGGGCCCCCCAAGATGGCCAAGGCCAATGTGAGTGAAGCATCCATAGTCTGCGTTTGCTAATCCCTGAGGACCACCCACTGGTCAGTCCTTCAGTCGTTTCATAATGAACTCACTGGCATGTCCTGGAAGACCTGAGGCACATCTAGAATCTGCGTGGCTGGAGCACACAGGCGCTCTCATCTCAGGCCAGAGATTCCATCCGTAGTCACTCATGCACTTTGGAGTCATCTCTATGTGAAGTCTGATATTTTTCCCATATGTTCTATGTGCCCAGCCTCATAAAATGCCATTGCTCTGAGAGAATTGTGTGATTTCATAGCACTTTCACATTTGACCTTGAGGAAGTGAGGTCAGCAGGAAGGAGTGAGACCTGGGACCTTTCTAAGGGGAGGAACTTGTTAATGGTGGCCTTCTGTGGCCCTCCCTGTCTCATGACAGCTGGCCAAATGACATGGGGTCCCTAGGGCTAGTCAGCAAAGCAACGACCTCTAGTCCTCCTCCAGGCTGGTCTGACACACTGGCAGGCAGGTTAAGGCAGGGCCAGCGAGTCAGGAAGCTGCAGAAAGCCCCCAGAGTGCTCCAGCTCTGAGATTCAAAGACCCAGAGTCTGGAAAGTATGGGAACTTGTGCTCACTGGCAGATTTGCTTTTGCACTGAAAGATCATGAGCAAATTTTCCTTGTACCGAATGCTCTACTGTCTACTTCCTGGCCTCTGGTGGACTAGGGCAAGCCTGGGGGCTCAGGCCCCTGTCCCACCTGCCCATTCTTGAGCCTAATGCCATTGTGACACCAGATCCCAAAGAAAGGTCCTTCAACCAAAGGAACAGGAATTGCAGTTTGGATGGAATCCTATGTGACAGAAAACAAAACTGGGCCTGGAGATAGTGTTTCAGGGACTTTGGGACAAGAACTAAAGTCCTCTGTCTGGCATTTTGGACTCCATAACCTGACCCTGCTATCTTTTCCAGTCGAATCTCTCAGCTCTCCTTCTCTGTGCCTAGCCAGACTGACTCATATTTGCCATCTGCCAAACAGACAATGTTTCACACATGCCATTCCTTTGGCATGAAAACTTTCTTTTCCAAAGTGCTCATCCTATGGGGCTCAACTCAGAGACCACGTCTTCCTCCTGTGAAGCCTTCTGTGATCCCTTGTGCTTTCTTAGCATCTCCCATGTATCCAGTTGTGTTAACAGTGTTGGTGTTCACACTGTCTAGTTATTTTTTTCTGCTTCCCTCCAGGACTGTGAGCTCCTTGATGGCAGAGGTCATGTGTATTCATCTTTGTATCCTCATCTGATGCAAAGATGGCACCTCAAAGATGAGTGGAGAAGGGAGGGGGAGAGAAGGAGGGAGAAAGGCGATCCTCAGCTCTGCTAGTGAAGCAATCTCTGCAAAGCCAAAAGTGTCTGAAGATGAGCAGGTGCTCCTACAGGTAGTGAATTTCTTGCCAGTGAAGGTATATAAACAGGGATAGGAGGCCCACTGACTGGAAATGTGATAGAATTGAAGTTTTGGCAAGAGACTGGGGGAGGTGACAATCAAGGGTTTCTCCTGACTCTGTAATGCTCAGGTTCTTTGAACATTGTTATTTCTTGAAAAATTCGTCTAAGCAGCCAAAAACAAAGCAAAACAAAACTCAACGGACCGTCTAAAACAGTAAGGTTCAGGAATCAGTCCAACCTCACTCCCCATACCCACACCCACCCCCTTGCATTCTTCAATAGCCCAGCCCTGCATGGTGTGAACTGGTGAGTTGGCAGGTGTGTCTGCAACCTTTGAGCAGGGGGGCTTCTGGGGAGTCAGGGAGGACCGGACTAGAACCCAGAAGCACCTTCTTCCCTGCTCCCTAGCTCTCATGGGTGCTAGAAGAGAGGGCTCGGAGAGGTGACTGAACCCCTACCTAGCCTTTTCCTCAGCACCCTCAATGCTCTCCCCGCCCTTTCTGTAAACATGGTCTCATGTATTCTCTGAATACACTTTCATTTTGCTGGGTGAACATGGCAAGTCCCTTTCCCCCTGAGCCTTCATTTCCTCATCTGTCAGAGACATTTTCTGCCTGGGTTGTTTGGGGGAGGGGGGAAGCAGAGCTGGGGTAATGTCATGTGCAATTTCAGGGCTTCATAAAGGTGTCACCCCTGCCTGGACTCAATGTTCACCCTTCCTTGCAGGACCCACCGTTGCCCAAGGTTGGGAACATGTGACAGGCAGAAGAGTGACAGAGTAGCAGAGTAACCCCCCTCAAAGGGCCCCTCCATCCCAGTCTCACTAGAGGAAAAATGGGTTTTGAATGGAACCTAAGTCTAAGGTGTTTCTTGTGAGGCTCTCAGACATTTTGGGTGCACAATGTCCAGGGTGTCAGGGGCTGAGTCTTGGCCAAGGATGGGCCCAGTCCTAAGAAGGCACAACTGGAACCCTGCCCCATTCCTGGTCTCATGGAGACCTCCCACCTCTCACTGTGTGACACAAGCTTCAGATCTTAATGTATTTGGAAGTTATTCATGATGTTGTTCTTTAATCACCTCTCCCTCACCTCTGTGAATGATCTTGAAGAGTTCTTTAAGAATATAATAGAAGACAAAGAAAGATGCTATTAATATTATTTTGCCAAAAATATTTTTGTAGCATAATATATTAATAAAAGATATTATGAATTTCCTGGATGGTGTCTCTGTGTGCTGAAGGCTCCCCCTTTCCTGCCAGGGAGCATTTGGGAAAACTGCCTCTGCTGGGAGGGCCAAAAGCAGAGAATTGCAAGGGGCGCATTTTCAAGCAGAAATTTATGCAGGTTCAAGGAGGGGGTTGAGCAGGGTTCCACTGGTTCAAGAGGCCTTACTCCAAGCAGGCTCCTGATAGACCTTTCCCTCCCGAAAGAGCTGCCTGCCGGTACAGAGGAGTTGCCCATTTGGCAATAAAACTAGAGCTCAGAGTTCACTCTGAGGTCTCCCTTTCTCTCATTCCTTCATTCACCAAGACCTACTGAGTCTTATTCTTCCCTCCACCTCTCTCTCTCTATCCCAGTTACTCCACCCTAACCCATCCTTGCCTGTCTCTCCACCCCTTCCACCCATAGCTATGTCCCCTCAGCTATAGCTTAAAGACACAAAAATGATCAGGTATCTCTCTCGTTTTTAAGTAGCCCTCACTGTTACCAGGACAGGTCAAGGTCAAGGTCACACAAGAGACTTGGCTCCTGGCCAAGTATGAAATTCAACTCTTACCAATTCCTCTTCCAGGATTCAACACCCCCAAATTACTGCCTGCAACTGTAACCTACCCTTCCCCCACCTCCTTTGCACGTGCTCTTCTTCTCTCAGTGCTATCCTACTGACTCATGACCTGTTGGAATCTGCACATCCTGCATGGCCCAGCTCCCATGCTCTTTGCTCTGCAGAGCTGTCCCAGACTCCACCAGTCAAACCAGTGGATCCTCGCCTCTGTGCCCCCAGCACCCTGGTTGTGCACCTGCATTGTGCAGACCTTGTGCTTGCCCTTCCCCTTGCATGGGCCATGATTCACCTCTGTATTGCCAGCCCCTCACATAGAGTTTGCCATCAAGTTGGTACTCCTGGAAGAAAGATGGAGTGAATGAAGAAGGAAAAGCAGAGGGGAGGAAAGGTTTCAGGTAAGAAAGTTGTTTTTTCTATACTTCCAGTGTAGCTGGCTTGAACTATCCAGGGCATCCAAGCCTCCCACTGGGGAGGAGACTTGGCCACGGGGACTTGGGGGAAGGAGGCAGACCACTGAAAAGTTGGCATTGAAGCAGGTACAGGAAAGTCCAGCACCTTCAGCAGAGGCCCCTCACTGCCTACGTCAATAAGTCCTTGCCGGCCTCTGCCATGGGTGACAGACTGCTGAGGGCAGGCCCACCCCAGACAAAGGCAACAGTGAGCCTGGAAACTAATGTTTATGGATCATCTCATATATCAGACACTGTTCTAGGCATTGTAAATCTTTGATTATTGCATTCACACAACTACTCTTAGTTAGCTCTATTTTGCCTATGACATAATGAGACAGAGAGGTTAAGTAAATTGACTGTAATCACACAGCTTGTAAATGCTGGAGCCACAATTGGAGCCTAAATAATCAAACTCTGGGCCTATTCTCTTAACTTTAACTTAGCTATGCTATGTGTCTTGTGCAGCTTCCTTGTGAGGTCGATAGGAGATAGCTGCTTCCCCATATCTTTCACAAGCTGGGTGAGCAAAGTCAGAACCTATGAGACGCCTTGTGCCATGAGCCTCTCCCATGTCCCAGAGCCTGCCAGACCTTGTGCAACCACCCGACTGGCTATGACTCTAGAAAAAGGAGCTACCCCACTCTGCCATGTGGCCTTTAGAGCTGACATTCCCAGGGTGAGTAGTTCAGCTGTGTCCATGACCTCTGTGTCCTCTGTCCCTCACCCACCAGCTGTTCCCAGGAAAGTCATCTCCTGTCATCCTAGAAACTCAGTGGGAGAGTGAGCCCTTATCCCCCCTTGGACACTCATTTCAAGTGTTCCCTAGAGAAAAAGCTGTGACCCAGTAGCTGGATCTCAGATATGAGGGGACAGGTGACTGCAGGGACAGGGACTCTTCAGAACCCTGAAACACCGCTCTCCAATTGGCAGAGGTTGGCAAGAGGGGAGACTTGTGCATCTGTAGCAGGTGCACTACGTGCCTATGCCCAGGTGCCATGCCCACCCCTCCTCCTGATGGATGGAGCACCTTGCTCAGATCTGGCCGCTGATAAAGTGTTCTTCCGGGGAGGAACTAGATGCCTTGCTTTGTCTATGACATCATTAGGTTCAGGGAGAACCTCATTTCAGCTCCAAATCTTTGTAGGACTACCCCCAATATACTTTTCTGCACGATTATAAAGCTCAGAGCCAGCCAGTGGAGGTTGCTGCAGAGAGGTGGGAAAGAGCTTCCAAGAGCCAGGACTCATTGCCAAGGAGATACATAGTTTAATAGCAAGGGAGTTGTGGGAAGGGGGAGGGTACCAGAGGAGCTGTCCATGAGAAAGGATCTCCCCAAAGTAAAGCTGGCTCTCTCTCGTGCTCTCTCTCTCACTCTGTGTGTGTGTGTGTGTGTGTGTGTGTGTGTGTGTGTGTGTGTGTGTGTCTCAGCCTCTGGTTCTCTCTCTCCATCTTCCTCTATCATGTGAGTTCCCTCCTTCCTACCTTTGAACTTCTAAGGCCCTACAGCCTGACCTTCAGAGGCACTGTCAAATCGCCTCCTGAAGCAGACACAGCCCTACAAGTGGACACACCCCTACACTGAGGACCACAGGCTCTTTTCTTCAGTCGCAGCTCTGCATTGGCCTGTTGTGTATCCAGGAGCCAGCTCTGACCTTCTCTGAGTTTCTGTCTCCTTATTTGTAGGACAGGATGTAAAGCAAACTTTATTTACTAAAATTCTTTGGAGAAAGAGCAGAATCTTTGCTTAGGAGACATTTTCCACTGGGTTTGAGGTAGGAAGAAAAACCACTTCCCAGCCAAAGGAAGAAAGATAGTCTTTGTGACTAGGTGAATTTTGTCATTTTTAACCCTATAAAGGAAGACAAGGAAAAAGAAGAAAGGGAGAAGTGAGATGGCAGGATGGAACAGAATTGAGGGGGCCAAACCATCTCATAGGGACAGTGGTCATTTTTTCGGCTTCTCTGAGAACCTGAATTCCATCTGCTCTGCCAGTCTGCAGTTGACTGTTGTATGTAGAGTTGGGATGGTAGAGACTGATTTTCATGGCCAAGCTGACATGGGATAAAGCCAAGGTGACAAGTTCAACCACAGGTATCTGTAGACCAAGGAGACAAGAGGGTGAGCCCAAGGGAATTCTCCCATGAGTTCAGAGCTGGGTGTCCTAGGTGATTCTGGTCAAGCATGGTAGAGCAGGAATGTGCTGGCTACATCTGGTGACAGTGGACAGAAGTGGCCAGCTTAGATCTGCTGGCCTTGGCTCCCTCCAGCTTAGGTGTATGGAGTATTGGGCTCACAGGGCATCAAGCAGAAACTTCCCACCACACCTCTGCCTTCCAGGGCTGCCATTGCAGACAGAAAGCCCCATGGGTGAGGCAGGGGAGTGTGGGGTGATACAGGGAGACCTCCAGTTGCTGATCACAGCAGCTAGCCAGCCAGGTTAGCTGGACCAGCCACTATTTCAGCATCAAAAAAAGAAATCATTTTCAGAAAAGATTCATAAAACCATGTTTTATATCAGTTCTGGGCTCACAAATGTGATTTTCTTTTTTCTTGTTTTTTGTTCCTTTCTGCCTGATCAGGCACAAAATCCAAATGAGAAATTTCCCAACCAGAAGACACAAATTCCCATACAAGGAGTGCAGACTAGTAGGCTTTCTAGAAGGCCTCTTCCCCTCTTCTCAGGGCCATCTCTTCCATGTGACTCTGGTAAGGTGGGGTGGGGCTCAGCAGAATGGTAGGGGAGAGATGGGAGAGAGAATGCAGGAGGAAACAGGCAGAAGAGAAAGAAAAATATATGGAAAGACTGAGGAGAATGCAAAGGAGGAGAACACAGAGACAGAGAGGAGGGAAGGACAGACAACCCAGAGAATGATATGGAAAGGGGAATGAAAGAGCAGCCAGAGAGAAAGGAAAGACAAGAGGGTGCAGGCAGGGGGAGCAGACCAACTGAAGTTGGAGCACAGTAGGGACTCTGGGAGAGCTGAGGTTGGTGTAGCCACACAAAGAAGGTTGGGACCAGAATGAGAGGCCAAGATGGGAGCAGCTCCTGGGAGCCAAACAGTCTCTTCATCCCAGGAAAATCTGAGTAACTTCCCTCCAGATTGAGTGGAGTGGCCTCTCTCCTCAAACCCTGATGAGGTTTCTACAGGCTCACCAAGGTCATGGCTGATGACCAGGAGGTCTGGGGTCTGACCCAAGTAGTTCCTTTCTTCTCTCAGCCTATCATCTCTATTTTTCTCTAGTTTTCTTTTATCTCATCTAGTTTTCCTCATCTCTATAACCGGGATAATAAAAATATCTCCAGCACAATTTGCGGTAAGATTTTTAATGATATAACGAATATAAATACCAACACACATGTGAGCTGTTACTGCTGCCCCTGCAGACTGTGGAGACCAGCCACAGGAGGGCAGGAGGTGTTCAAGCCCCCACAGAGGCACAGAACTGTGACCACACCTGTCATACCATTAAAATCTGGCATTTTCCCAGTAAGGTGGTAGAGGCCACTGAGGCTGGCAACTGTGAACTCTGAGCTCGTCACTCAAGTTCTCTGTTCCTCTACTGTCCTGGGACAAAATGGGGGAGCTTGTGCCAAGGGCTGGAGCCAGGTTGCTAGCATTGACATCAGAGATGACTCACCCTGTGGCATTGATGCATCTGTGCTTTTGCAGACTGCCCTGTCCATCCAGTAGCTCCTGGACCCTAGCAGCAAGTGGGAGAATGGGTGGAGGGTAAGACTGGCTTTCAGGAGTTGGTTTTTGCTCTGTGAAGTCTGACCTGAGAATGTCCTGAGTCTCAGCTCTCAGGAGATGTGGGGTGGAGGGTAAAAGGGCCCCACCTTCCCTGGACAGTGCATCCTTGAAGACCTAACTGACTTCGTAAATGGCAGATGGAAGGAAGACTGCCACAGGTGGCTGGGCCTGGGCCATGGGCTCATCAGGAGTGAGGGGCTGTGAGCTGCCATCAAGGCACTATGAGAGGCAAAAGCCCTGTGAGAGGCAGTTTGCTAAGGGGCTGCTGAACAAAGTTTGGTGGTATAGAAACGCCTCAGACCCTATGCCCAAGTCCTTCCTCTGGCTGACAGTGGAGTTCTCTTCCCCATCCCTTCTGAAGCTGCCCACTTGACCAGACCCCAGGGCACAAGGAAAGGAAGTCTCCCTTTACTATTCTCTGGGCAAGTTTGGACTTGAGGAATACCCAGAGCTCTCCTGCCAGCTGGAAGCAGCCACCAGGGGGCAGTGCTGCTCGGACTAACTCAGCTCTGAATAGGTGACCTAAAGGTGCAAAGTCTGAATGTGACAACTAGAGAGGATGTGAATGGCCTTTGGGCTCAGGCCCCTCCCGGAACAGATAAGGGGGCCACCAAGAGGAGACTTCTTGGAACATGTGGACAGAACTGGGGTTTCCTGACTCCCAACCACCTCTTCAGCTGTGGCTTACTTGGGATCAGGGCGTTGGTCCAAAGAGTCCAGTTCACCTCAACTTCAGAAGTCTTGCACTCTCCAAACCTGAGTCTGCAGGGGTCAGGCCCCATGCAATGTGTAGATGCAATGTGTAGATTCATTCAAAAGAACTCATCCATTCAACAACTGATTGAGCACCTACATCAGGGCTGGTCACTGTACCTATAATTAAAGAATCAGTCCCACCTATTGTCCTAGGCCTTCAACTTCCTGCAGAACAAGAATCAGTCCCACCTATTGTCCTAGGCCTTCAACTTCCTGCAGAACAACTTCCTGCAGAACATGGATATGAGGCTACAGCCATGCAATAGGTAGGTTTTCCCAGGTCAAGGACCTTCCTTACACAGTGAGAGTTGATATGAAGTGCCCCTTTGCTTCCTCCCTCACATCCCTCCCTCCTTCCCCCCATCATTCCTGCTTCCTAGTTCACCCAGCTAACCGCTCCAGCCATATGTCCCCTTCCCTTCCCTAAAACATATGCTCTAGCTGCTCAGCACTACCTGGGGCTCCCAGAACAGACTTCTAACTTCCTGACCCCAGGTATTATCTTCCAGTGTCCTCTTTGCCATTAATTACCTGCTATCTATTTTCACCTTGAGTTTCTCTTCTTGTTCTCCATGGCTTAGTTTAATTCCATCTTCTTAGAAAAAAGCACCCTTGTTCCCTCAGGCATTTTGCCTGAAGTCCCAGTTAAGATTTTATGCACAACCAGCCTTAGATTGTGGCTTTTTAATCTAAATGTTCTAATCATTCTTATAAAAAGATGTTTAGAGCCCACACAGGCAGAGACTGGACCTCCTCAGCTCCCCAATCCCAGGGTGAACAGTCTTCAAAAGAGAGAACACAGGACTATTATCTATCTTGTTATATTAGGTCTGAAGATGAAGTAATGCTTAAGATTAGTAGTAAATTTTGTTCACTGAAAACTGAAAGCAAAACTTAAAGAAATGCACCACACAGCTCTGGCCCTCCCTCTGATATGTGTGCTTTTTAAACAAAAGCCTTCAAGTCAGTTTTCTAAAGGGGTTTGGGAAATCTGGGCAGGGGGTAGTATACTGACTTTCCACATGGATGGGCCGGACATGCTGTGTCCTGCAAGGAGCCACATACAGCCACCAACAACCCCCATCACACATCATTTTTATCACCTTGCCAGACATTCATCAGGGGAGAGAAAAATCATTTGTGATTACGTGGATCTAGAACCATTTGTGCAAACACGAAGTTCTGGGAAACTTTGCAGTCTGAATATCCCCCTGGATCTTACAGGAACGCACTACCCACCGAAACTGAGAGAAGGTAGTTGGTTTTATTCCAAATTTCATCACTTCTGAAAATCACTTTGCAGAGAGCACTGCCCCAAAGACGAGAAACAAAAAAATTCTGTAATCTGTCCCCAGGATCTGAAGCTGAATTGTTTTTATCTCATTTTGTACACAAGCCTTTTGGTCTGATTTCTCCTTTGCAAGGGTAGGGAGGTAGGGTGATATATTACAAAGATCAACAAGCATGACCCCAAATCTCTCTCTGACTACTTACTGGTTATCTTCCCTTAGACATGTCACTTAACCCTCAGTCTTATGAGGCCATCTGAGAAATGGGGACGAAGGTCACATAATAGGGTTCTAATAGTGGCCAACAGAGACAATGGATCAGCTGTGTTTCTTGTATGGAAAATCAACTATTTTGGGGATGTTGAAAAAATAAAGAAGCATGTGCCCTGAATTTCCACAACCCCTAGTCTTTACTCAGGGATCCTAGTGGTATAAGTAGAATGTTATGGCTAATCCAAGCCCCAAACAGAGTCCCAGTCCTGATTTGCCACTAACCTTGTAAGTAACACTTGGTAACTGAAACCCCGTTTTTAGGCTCCGGTCTGGTCTCCAGTTTCTTCTTCAGAAAAATGTGGGAATTAGAGTAGATCATCTTTAAAGAGTCTTCTGGTTTTAAGGGACTAAATGTCAAGATCTTTATCTTTCCACCTCTTACCTCAGCTCCCTGTCTTTGAAACCCCCAACTGGCTGCTGCTTCCAGCAGCTTCTTGCCTCAGAAGCTTGCCTTTCTTTAAAGAAACTATTTGACTGCTCTAGGACATGCTTCAGGTGGGACTCCAGCTCCCTATTAGTGGGGCTCCAAACACATTCACATGGAGCCACAAAGGCACAACCAGGGAATGGGGCTCGTAGAACAGATTTGGAGTATTGGGAACAGTTTCAGGAACAACAGCTATGGCATTATGCAATACGAACAGGCTGAGTAAGAGGGAACCACCTGAGATGAGGTCCCCAAAAAGTGGGCAACCACCCTCCAGTGGCTGTGTAACCCCCCCAAAATGGGGCACAGGGACGGTTACTAGAGAAAGCACTTGGACTAGGTGAAGGAGGGTTTCTAGGAGATGGTCTTAGGGGGCTTGAATCAGAGTAAAGTTAGGGTTCTGGAAGTCCTGACTGGATTTTGAATTTGATCAACAACTATCACTAAAGGCTTTTATTCAAGTAGATGGAAAAAATTGGGAATAGAGGCTCCCGAGGAATGTAGGGGGTGGTAGCAGGGCCAGGGAATTCAGTAGGCACAGAGGTTGAGTCAGTTCTCATGGCAGGCCTGTGCCCATCTGTCAAAGCAGGAATGAAAAGAAAACTCAGGTTGGAGGGCTCTGATCAGGCACGAAGTCCCAGAAGAAGGACCCCTGAATCTCCACACGTGACCTGGATCCCCTAGTAGGAGACTGGCTGGTAAGCATGCTGGCTGCCAGCTCAGTGTTAGAAGTTCTTCTGGGAACTTGCTACAACACTGCCCCTTCCAGCAGCCCTGGGCCAGAAGTCAAAAGAACCCTGGCCAAGGAGAAGAGGTGTTGTGCCTGCTGTGGTTTATGTTCATGGGGCCATCCTTCCTTCTCAGAGACCACTGCCCAGCCCACTGCTCTGGCTCCAATATAGCACTTCCCTTTCAGCTTTTGAATTTCAAAGCAAACCTGAGGTTGACTGCAAACAGATGTATGGGGTCATAAAAATCCTCCAAGCAGGGAGCAAAGAGGTTTGTAGTTATAAAAAGGGGCTTCTTTGGAAAAATACCCATGCTGGGTTCCTGCCTGCTAAGCCCCTTCTCAGCCTTTGCTGGAAACATACCAAATATATCTTCCTCACCTTCACCTATTCAAATTCTACTCAGTCTTCTAGACTCAGCACCCATCCCAGACTTTCAGGCAACCTCTGGTACTTCCCCTCCCAGGTCTCACTCCTCTTCCAGGCACCAAACCATCAGATCTTCTTGCCTTCAAGCTCCTGGGTACTACCCTTTCAACTCCTAACACCCTCACAGGTGTCAACCACATATATCTTGGCATTGAAGACAATTTTTACATGTCTTATCTCTCAAAATAGATTCTAGGTTTAAGATCAGAAAACATCTTTCTGTTCATGAATAATCCAGTGACAAACACCAGATGGATGCTAAATCAATGCTCATTGGATGCTTCTCATGCAAAGGAGACTTTGCATTACTTACAGCAGACAGGAAATAGATGGAATCAGAATTATCTCTAAGCAGTTGCTGAGGGGATGTACTATTATGTAACACAGGAAATGTGATTCTACTGAACAGTAGGGGATCTATTTCCAGAGTGGACTCCAAGAAGGAAGTGACATTATTCAAAAGGATGCTCCATGATGTCCATAAAATGCAGAAGAGCCCTGCACAGAGGGCAGGGCAAAGAGCAGGTAAAGGAGGCAAAATGAGTGACAGGACACATGTAGACCCTGGAATCAGATAGACCTGAATAGAATCCCAGTTCTACTATTTACAAGTTATTTGACCCCATGCAAGGGAGTCAAACTCTCTGGTCCTGGTTTTGTCATCTAGACTTGGGAATGATAATAATAGTTCCCCTACAAGGTTGTTGTGAGGATAAATAAGATCACAAGGCTCAAGGTATATATGAGTGTTGTTATCAGAGAAAGTTCTGCAGGATGGGGAGTTGGCAGGTGGAGCCACGCCTGGTTAGCAAGAAAAACTGGCATTCAGTCTGGGTTGGAGGAAGGGGGTATTGTCAGAAGTGCACAGGTAATTGCTTCCATGTATAGAGGGCTGGCTGTGTGCCCCATGGCCTGTACAGAGCAACTCAATCTTTACCACCTCTATGAGAGCAAACACCTTGCCCCTGCTCTACAGAAGAGGAAATGAAGGGTCTGGGAATTTAGATGATTTGCTGGTGCTCACCTAGCCAATATTAAACTCCAGCCCTTAGCACACTTACCCACTTTTCTATACTTAAGATAAAAGTTGAGCATTTGAGATAAAGGAACTAACATCTTGTATAACAGGATGTTACTTGGAACTTTTCCTAGTGTCTGCAGAGACTCCAAAGCTAAAAACTGTGTTCCAGTTCAGAAGAAGGAAGCCAGACCACCCCGACAGGACTTGGTAAAGGATAGAAAAATTGGCTTGGCATCCCTTCCACCACCCTTCCCCAGCCAAGCACTGGAGGACCATCAGTTAGTGAGGCAATGAGAAGTTGACTCGGAGCAGAAACTGCAGGGCAGCTGGAAGATGCTGATGACGGAGGTTGGCGTATATCAGGGAAGAGCACAAAGGTTCAGAAAAAAACCTCATGTAACCTTCAACCAGAGAAAGAGGTTGAACTTGGACATCTGTCATGCGAAGACCACTGATGCCTTTTATCCTTGATCTCATCTCCCACACAGCCTTTTGAGAGTGAGAATTAGCCTCCAGCAAAAGAAGAGATTATACCAGTTAGTCCTTGGGGGGAAACAGACAACTTGAATTTGAAAAGAAATTTATATTGATTTTGATCAGAGAAGAGCTTTTATAAGCAAAAAGAGATTCTGTAATACCCAATGGTAACAGGAAAGCCATTGCATCGACACAAGAGGTCACTCAGGGATCAGAAAAGACTCTGTGACCAGTTGAAGAGAGGGGAGGATTGGGGGGACTTAAAGTTGTTTCTTCTTTGTACTTTCACTGAGTCCTACAGACCCAGCTACAGGTTACATCTGGAAACTAGTCAGTGGAGTTAACTACACAAGTGGTATCAGGCGGGTCAGGTTGACGAAGAATGTGAACCAGAACATCACTGGGGTTGTGTGCTGGCACTTATGCTTACTAACCCATCTGTAAGGGGGCATGGAGGCCCATCTCTGAACCCAAGGATGTAGTGTCTGAGAATTGTTATATCCAGTGTGATTATGTTACCACAGAGTTAAGTTATATGCAATTTTCATTCCAGGGTAGAACGCAAATATTCTCAAAATGAAAATTCAGGTTATTTTAAAAAAATAACCAGACTTTGTTGTGTGGATGACTGAGCTAGGAAGACCATCAGAGTCCAGAAATCCTGGGGTCCAGAGAAGCAAGTCACCCCACAGTGAGCTATTTGATTCCAGGACTGTCCATAGGAGATACTGAAAAGGGGCTTCTCTTCACCTTGAAATAAGATCTGGATTCATGAATGTGACCCTACAACTACTATCTCACATGGAAAAGGCCTGTATCAAACATCCATCAAGACTCACACACTTAGGGCCCCAGCTTCCCTGGCATTCCTGTGAGGGATTTGTGCTCCCTGAGGATGATGGGAGTAAATACCATCTCCCTACTGGAAATCATGGACATGGGGGTTTGGAAAGGTGAAAGGCATCTACCTCGACTCCTCACCCAGGAAGTGGCTGCATGATGCAAAAGAAATTCCATAAGATTCAAAATCTGTGCTTTTTCCACTACCCTAAGCCAAATGCTAGCTCTTTCCAACCCTAGCCCCAGCCCCCATCCTACTCCCTTCCTTTTGGAGCCTGAGCTTTGCCCTCCCAACTGGCTTTTCTACTCTCAACTCCCATCATGACTCCATTCTCAGATTGCCAGGCCGGTTCCTTGTCTCCTCTGACACCATCACACTACATTCCTCACCCCTCCAAACTCAAGTAGTGTGATTCATGTAATCACATTTCTAGGGAGCCAGGTGTTTTTCAGTGACTCCTTTGGGTCCTTCAGGACCTCTGTGTCTGCACTCTTCCCTTGGTGACCCTAGTGAGCCCTGCAGTTCTACGCATGCTTTGATGAGCTCCCAAGCTGGCATCAGGCCTGCCTGCGCTGACACCCAGTGCTGCAGTGGCCTCTGCACATGGATGCCATGAAGGACCTCCAAGTTTCCATGCTCAAAACCAAATCTGCTCCTCCCCCAGCACCCTCTTCAATATGGTTCCCTCATACCCTTAGTTCCCCAAAGCACACACTATGGAGGTGAACTTGATTGCTCTTTCCATCATCCCAGCACATCTTCCATCCTGCAACATCTACCATCTCTCTCTCTCTCCCTCTCTCTCTCTCTCACACATATACACATGCATACACTCTCTCTCTCACACACACACACAGATGGGCCACTCACCCTCTGCTACTACCTTGGGCCAGGTCAACCTCATCTCTCCAGTCTTTCAACTTGCTATCCTATTATGGCTCTTCCCAACTTATACTCCACAAGGTCACAGGATCCTCTAAACCATAAAACTGTTCATGATAGTCCATGGCTCAGAACACCAAGGCTTTCCCATCAGGCTCACAGACATGACCTGCCAGTCTTCCCTGACCTAGTGCCTCTCTGACTCATCCCCTGCCTTCCTCTTGCCCATCTGGCACCAATCCTCCTGCTTCCATCACTCCCTGAACATCTCCAGCCTTCTTCAGCATTGGGACTTTGTTCTTGCCCTTCCTTCTGCCCAGAATGATCTTCCCCAGAACTTCACTGACTTCCCATCCTCTTCACATTTCTGCTTAAATGTCACCTTCTCGGGGTAATGCTAAGTGAAATAAGCCAGGAGGAGAAAGATAAATACTGGATGGTGTCACTTATATGTAGAAGATAGAGAAGCCAAACAAAGGTTCAGAGAAAGGCAAACTTTAAAATCAACCTTTGAAAACTGATCACAGAACTGAGGCATCCAAGAGAGTTGAGACTGGGGGGTGGGGGAGCACAAGGGGCCATGGTGGAGGACCACAGGTACCTGGCTGGTGTGTGCACTATAGAGATTGCATCTATAGGAGGAAACCTGATACTTTCAAAATACTAACAATGGTATAAACCATAGTACTAAAATAAAAAGGTTATGTTAAAAAATAAAATGTCAGCATCTCAGAGAGGCTTTCTCTGGTCAGCCCAAACAAATACCACCTAGGACTCCCTCTATCCGTTATCCCATACTACCTTTCCTTGTGTCACTGTCACTGTCACCACAACTTATGTATTCCATGTGCCTGATATCTCTACTTCTTGGGACTAAACTTCAGCTCCCACAGCTCTGCCATCTCTGCACCCCCATATCCCCACCTCCTATGCGCTCAGAGCCCACTCTCAGGAGATGTTTGTGGCATAAATGTGGAAAAGCGCTGTTGTGGTGAAGTTAGGTTACATCTTTTATGTGATTTATTCAGGTAGACTGAAGGCCGGGCTCCCAAGCCCCAATTCAGGGGCTGACCCACTGGCCAGGTTCACATAAACATTGCATCAGTCCCTGGCTAGACCCTGAGGACCCACAGAAAAGCAGTACTACTTTTCCATCATCCCAGCACATCTTCACAGGTTCCTTGGGATATGATTGAATCTCAGCAGAGAACTTCTCTCTAGTTCTGTGTGAATAGAAGCAGCAGGGCTTCTTACCCAGGGACTCCACCCACCCTTTGTAATGCTGAGAGCTTTGTTCTGGCAGAAGTCACCACAGACACAGTAATGCCCACCAAAAAAACTCACATTAACTGAGTCCATTGAAAGTTCAGCCCTGCCAAGAGCACTCAGACCCTGACTCAGAGGGTTGGCTAACAGTACATGAATATATATGTTGAGGGTCATGATTTACAGATGGGAAAACTAAGGCCCAAACTTCATGCTAGTGAGTGATGGAGTGATGGTGTCAGAGAGCAGCCTGGGTAACGGGAAGTCAGAGGTGGCTGGGGGGATGGGGTGCTTCCTTCCTTGATACCAGGTTCCATGCTCTGTGCTTCACTAGGAGTGCCTCATTCTAATCTCCCCATTGCCCTAGAAAGGAGGTATCATTGTCTTCTTTAACAGATAGGAAAACCAAGTCCCAGGGGCAGACAGGATCCCAAGGGAGGACGTGCACAGACTCCTAGTGAGAATGGTAGGAACTGATCTCATCAGATTAAGGAGAGAACTATCAGGGCTGTGGGGGGAGGCAGGGTGGGAAAGGTGCCAGGCAAGAAAAGCAGACTTACTACATGTCAGTATTTCAGCCTGGGTACCACTGAAGGCTTGGGACCCATGCTACCTTGTCACTTAGCCTAACAGTGACCTGCCCCATGGCCATACCTCCACGAAACAGCCTCTTCTTCAGGATTCAGTGGCTCCTCCTCTTCCTGGCATTCCTTCTCCTCTTTGTGTCTTGTCTGCTATATGAGATCCTCCTCCTCCACCACCAAAACCTGAAGTTCCATGACGTTCTGTCTATGGGCCTCTCCTTTGTTCATTCTGATGTCTTCACTTGCAGCTCTCATTGCTCTCTGGCCTTTCCTCTTCTCTTGGATTCATTCCTCTTCACTTGGCTCTGCACTTGGATGGTGCACACCCCTCTTTCATTAAAGACATGGATCATGTAAGTACAGATAAAGATGTCAGGTGTAGTATGGGGGAATCTGGATGGGAAATGCTGCTTGGATGTCTAGCCCCAATTCTGGCTCCTAAAACTTGCCCCAACTCTAGTCCTTAGGGGTGATCCACTCAGGAGAGAATTCGGATAAACTGAGCAAACACAGATTTTCAGAATCACATCTTTATACCCACTGAACTACAATTATGGGAACAAAAAGGGTCTAACTTGCAGATAACCTCTAGAAGCAGATGGGAACTGCCTCCAAAGGCTCTTTTCACATGAAAGAGGGAGCAGAGCAGAACATGTCTACCTTGCAGGCAGGTAGAACCCTGTGAGATAGGAAAAGTGACAGGGGTGCACCTGGCCATTGTCGCTATACTAACAGAAAAGTCACTCACCTTCCTGATGAGGGCTGAGGCAGAAACGGAGGCAGCTTCTCCTCCTCACTTTCCAAGAGGGTAGGAAAGCCTAATCCATGAACCACAGTAGTCAGTCCAGGCAAGGTTTTCCTTACAAATGTGTCTGAAATGAAACACAAACTTGGTCATTTCTAGGACTCAGTCTCACTGAAGGCACCATATCTTCCCCTCCCCACCCCAGCCCAACATCAGGTACGATGGAAGGGATCTAGCAGTTAGGATCATCTTACCCATCCACCATGTTGTGATAACTTTACTCTCAATACTTTGGACCCATCTATTCTCCTTCATTTCCTCTGCTTGGTTGAAGTAATTCAGTTGATTATTACAAAATTGGAGTCTCTCTCCAGCCCCTCAGTTTCCATACTTAAAAATAGAATGATTCCCCAAAGCAATATGAGCACATCCTTTGTGTTGCATTGCACTTCTCAATCCTTTTCCACACTCTCAGGATAAAAATGCAAATCTCTGGCATAAATAAGTTGCTATGTGCACAGGACCCGTGCCCTCTCCAACTTCATTTACCATCTCTCTCCCCTATGCATTGGTCATGATTCTCCTCTTGGTTCCTCAGATATGCCCTGTCTCCTGTAACCCCTCTCTTTCTTCCCTCATTCTTTGCTAGCTTTCACCTCCAGTATCTTCCACTGGGCAATCACTTCTGACAATCCTTCCCTCCCTCCAAAACCAGATCACCTCCTTAATCACAGACCTTCTGAGATCCTCCTTCCCTTCTTAAGGGCCCATCTTACGGGTGCCTCTGTTTATTCATGTGTGGGTTAAAACAGACTGGTCAGTCTCATTTTTTATGTGCAACTTGGAGATAAAGCTGCCCTGCCCACCATTTTGTCCCCATAGCTACACAGTGACAGACAAAGATGAACCTCAGTAAATGCTTGTTGACTGAAAACAAATGACTCTCTCTCCTTGCCCTGCTCTCCTTCGCTCCAGTCCACCGTTCCGCTTTCTTCCCTTCTCTCTTCCTTTCTCCCTCCCAGAGTCCTGACAGTTTTGCCAAAATTCCTCAGCCCAAAACTTTTGCAGCCACAGCACCACCTAGAGTCTGTTTGTGAGATGCGCCGACCTGAGGGAGATGACCGCTGTCCAGCCAGCCGCCTTGCCCTGGTGGGCTCTGCCCTGTGTTCTGGGCCATCTTTGAGTCTTTATCCCTAATTTTCCAGCTTTATCCCTAATTTTCTAGCTACATCACCATTTCTTCAGCTTACCAAGTTCCTAGTGGAAACATTAACACTGAAACTACACTTCGCACAGAGAGATGTGGGTGTGATTCTAAGTGTTATCTGCACTAACATTTGGCCTCACTCTTATCCTTCCTGTCTCCAATTCTATCTCTCTTACTCAACACTAGCTGTAACACCAACTGGTATGACAATGCAGCAAGTAGCTCATGGGCATCAATGTTGCCTAAAGCCAGAGCTGGGTCCCTCTACCAAGGGGAGACACTGCACCGCCGAGAGCAGTATGAATGAAGCAAACCTTCCACATATTCTCTATATGTTTGTCCCAAACAGTCCCAAACAAGTGCCTTCAAAACTGTTCATCATATGTGCAGCACTTTGAGCACAAGTATTCTCCACATACCATTGTGTGGTAAAAAAATATACAGCAACATTCATCTCCCTGACCAAACCAGTGAAGTCAATGATGGCACATCCCTTGCTTGACCAGCATGCACCCTTTAAAAGAGTGCACATTGGAGCTTTGTCAGATCAGTACATACATCCAGCTGTTTGGGGGGGTAGAAAAAAATGTCAGTTATGACTTAAATGGAAGTGAAATCTCAACTATGTAAAATACAGACACATGGGGAAAAGGATGCTCCAACATTCTTAGGGGTCATTTTGGGAGATTACATTTCCCCCTTTTATCTATTGTCTAAAGTCTCTGTAAGGAATTTGGCTTTTTATTTATAATGTATTGGAATAAAACCCAAGTTACCAAAATAATCTGACAGAAAAGAAAAGCAGAATAAATGGGGGCCAAATAGTATTTTGATTATTTATTCTATAAAACTCCTCGAGATGAGGAGTCTCTTGACATTCAAAAACATAGAAAAAGTGATGTCTCTTTTTCTATAGGAGTTAGGCTGGACTGTGTGTGTCTATTCTTATTTAAGTAGATTGTTTGAGCCAATAATGGAGAAAAGTGTCCAAGCATGATCCTCAAAGGGCCAGTGGTAACAATAAAGTGGGCTGAACTGGACAGAGCTCAAATGAAACTCATTAAGGGGGGCCCTCCACAGAACACCTGAGCTAAACAATCCAGAATCTGGGGAAAGTGTCCACTGATGTTCAGTCATTATTAGAATTCCAATGAGATAGCTATTGGGACACTTGGACATGTCTCTTTCCCTGCTGAGATAAGCAAGTGGGCACTCCTCTAGTCCACCCCCAGGCATCTATGCTGATGCTGGCAAGAACAGGCCTAGGATTGGGAGAGGCACCATCTCCTTATCAGTTCTTTGGAGACTGGTTCAAAATGCTGAGCTGTACATCCTCAGTAGATCCCCAGCTAGGAGACAATGAGCAGGATGTGATCTAGCCTCTCCCCTGCAGAAACAGACTGGGAAGCAGGCAAGGGATGAGTTGCTGTGAGTTTAGATTTAGACTTTAAGAGTTTAGAGAAACCACAGATAGTAGTGATTATTTTATTCTGTTCTGAATGCCCCCTCCACTGTCCCTGAACATTTCAATCAAAAGATCTAGGCTATCTCTACTCTCTTGAGAAAATAAGGGAAGGTTAGGACAGAACAGTGCAGGCAGAACAGTGTTTGGACAGGACAACCTGGCAGAGTACTGTGGGTCTGAAGCTTTTGGTCCTCAGGTGGTCAAGCTTTTTCACACCCTGACCAGCACCACCCCTGGCCACACAGGGGCATCAGGAGACCCAAAAAGAGGCACCAGGTCTACATCTCCCCTCTCCATGCCCAAATCCTGTTCTCTAACTTAACCTCTGCTGAAAAGAATTGATAATTTTGGAAGATCAGTGATTCTATGACTTAGAGAAAAAGAGAAAGTGAGGATGGATACCCCTGCCACTTCCAGGAAATAAGACTGTCTTAAAGAATGTCATTGTAGTATTAAAAAGTTAAGGGGCCACTTTAAAGCACCCTCCACTGGCAGAGTTGTCATCATCTGAACATCAGGAAAGAAGGAAAGCCAGGAAAAAGAGGAAGAAATGTGATTTATTAGAACCAGGTAAGTAAATGAAGTAAATGATAGGCTGCGAATTCATCACACTCCAAAAAGAGTCAATATAAAGTATACAAAACATGGTTGCAATTAAAAGGTGAATGTCATAAGATCTGTTCTTTTGCATTATTTCAATGGGTGGAAAATGTTTACATGTGGATATTTTATTTTTCCTAGGAAATGTGTGTCTTTTAAAGCCTTGTCATATTTCTATTTCTTGCTACATAAACAGGAGAGAAAAACCACAGGGAACTCTCAATAAGTCAAGAAGGCAAGAAAAAGGGTAAGAACTGCATTGAGAGCCCAAGGGGCTGGTCTCAATAGCAACCAGGTAAAGAATCCTCACTGAGTCTCCTCACAAGAACTGAGTCAAGGGAGTCTCCTGCAAGGTACCCTTGGCTAAATCCTGATGGTTAGTGAAATTTTTAGAGAGAAAAATCCAAACTGACAGGACATGGGTTATCTGGTGCTGACTGAGTGAGACTTGCAATGTATGAACTTTTGGAGAGAAGCACCAGATTGCAATAAAAATGATGACTGTGTGAAAGGCCCAGGTTTATACATTTTACTGATATAACAAGTAAAGATTAAGTGGGGGGGGGGGAACAAGCCCAAGTTGTTGACCAGAGGCTCTTACTGGAAACTCTTGGGAGAAGCAACCACATTTCACTTTTAATCAATAATTAAATGCCAATTACTATGGAAAATAGTATGGAGGCTCCTCAAAAAAATTAAAAATAGACCTACTGTATGTTCCAACAACTCTACTTATATCCAAAAGAACAGGAAGTCACTCATTCGAAAAGATATATGCAGCTTTATGTTCATTGCAGCTTTATTCATAATAACTGAGATACAAAACAACCTGAGTACCCATTGACAAATGACTGGATAAAGATGTAGTGCATGTATAAAATAGAATACTATTTGCAGCAACAGGATGTGATGCTGCCATTTGCAGCAACAGGATGTGATGACACTAAGAGGAAATAAGTCAAAGGAAAAAAGACAGATACTGTATTTTTTCACTTGTGTATGGAATATAATGAAACAAATCAAAAAGAATAAACAAAACAAAACAAAAACAAACCCTTAGATTCTGATGGCAAAATGGTAGTCCCCAGAGGAGGAGGAGGAGGAGGTAGGAATAAGAGGAACTGATAGAAGGGGTCAGCTGGATAATGGTGAAAGGCAACTTTGGCATGGGGCATGGTGGTGGTGATCGCTGAGGGATGGAGCGGTACTTACGAAAATTATTTAGTGCTGTAAATAGGGCTGCTGCAAGTAGAAAAATAAAAAGCATGTAATGCTAGGGAACCCAGATCCCAGTCTGAGTCAGAATGACTTTTCAATTTATAAAGACATCACAATTTTAGCTAAGTGTCAAATAAACATCTGAAAGCTGGGAAGGCAGGGAAGAAAGCCCAGAAATAATGAAGGACTAAATTAAACCATGAGACTGATGGTTTTAGGATAATTATCAATGTCGACATAGTCCTAAGTTTTAATAGTTCTATTTTGCATGCATTTATGTGTGTCCTGAGTTTACGGAGTTCAAAAGTATAAATAAAAGTGAATAATGCATATAAACTATGCAAAGTAATGTGCTTATATAATTTTATAACAAGTCTTAACTATCTAAGAAGACTGGATTTAATATCTTATTAGTGTAATATTTTTAAACATTTAAAAGGTACCAATAGTAGGGGATCTTTCTATGCAAGCACAGATACCCCTCAGCCACTGTGTCAGTTATCCAGTTTGTATGCAATTCATCCAAAGCTTAATGACTATATCTAAAACCATTTTATTGTCATTCTTGGTTTCCTAAGATTCAGGTCAGAACTGAACAATTCTGCCCCATACAGTATTGGTATGGACTCGGCAGCTTCTTACTAACAACTGGCTGGGGTAGAAGGCTCAGGACACATTCACCCAAGTATCTCAAGTCTTGGTGAGGTTGGCTGGAGGGAAGGACTTCACTGGGCCGAGTCTCAGGGGCTAGCCACATGGTCATCTTTCTAGTTCAGAGGTCAAATTTATTTCCTGACAGGTCAAAGTCCCCAGAGACTAAGGCAGAATATATCTGTCCCTTTTAAAGACAGGCCTGCCACTGGCAGAGCATCACCACTGCCTTTACATACCACAGGTGGCCTCCACTGTCACCGTGGTTACTATGGTACTTTAAGGCCCTACTCTAAATCAGCAAGACCTGGTGATTAAAAACACAGCTTTGATATCATGTAGTCCTAGGTTCAGACCATAGCTCTGGAATTTCCTAGCTGTATGACTTCAAGTAAATTGCTTAAACTCTCTGTACCTTGGTTTGCCCATATATCAACCTCCTAAAATAATTGCAAAGATTCTGTGTAACTCTGTGGTTCCCTTACTTATCACAGAGTCTAGTGATTAGTAATTACTTAATTATTGGTATCCCCCAAATCCTCCACCACTGCTTTCACCACTGCTTTCACTATTTCACAGCCATACCCACATCCCCACTGCATTTTGTAATGACATTCCCTATACATTTATGTTTCTGAACTTGCCTCAGCATCCCTGCTCTCTTTCCCCCAAAGAACAGTTAAGCAGCTCGCAGTTCTGGAATAAGGTTTAGACAGTCCATCCTCTCATGGGGCACAGACATGAACTGGTTGGGTGCCCGCAGGAGCACAATAAAGACTGATTGGACTAAATAGCCAATTTATGGCTTCTCTTTGAAAAGGCCTTAGATGATTACATTTTATGAGGCTTACACTTTAGACTTCAGATGTAAAACAGAAGCTCGAGTTAAGAGGTAAATCATGGGATATTTTTATGTGCTGATCTGGAGCAAAAGTCCACTGTTTTATTGCAGTGGCTATAAAAAAAAACATGATTGGAAGATCTGTGATTGAGAAATCCGCAGAGTAAAGAGAGCTGGGTTGGGAGACAGCCCCGTCTTCCCACCCTGGAGAGTGCCATTCATAGTACAGAAGGAGGCACCCCCAGAGACTCTTACTCCTTGCTGGCCATGATTTCTGTATCTATAAGTACAAGATGGCCTCTTTCCATTATTCCATGATTCCCAAACCTTGAAATTCTCCAATATTTAGATTCTAATACACTCCACATCTACAATGCTAAAATTTTAACATTTTCATTGCACTGTATTAAGAGCAACAAGATTTGGGAGGAAGGGTACTTTCATATTCATAAAAAATATTCACAAAGTATTCATAATATACTTAGATTCAGAAATGAAATGGGGTGGATAATAGCCTGTGGTCCTGGAGTCTGGAGACCTGGATTCACTTTTCAACCCACCGACATGGTTTCGCTTAACTTGAATCTGGGTCTTCTCACCTGCAAAAGGGGGAGAGAAGCCACCATGTGCTTGTGTGGGAACAATTTAAAGGAATAATCCACAAAGCCTGCGTTGTAGTTTCAGGAACAGAGAAAGCTCCCAAGGAACAGTAATTATTATTGCTGTTCTAAAGTTCCACGTAGGCAATATCTTCAGAACCCAAAATCTCCAGATCCTAAGAGTGTACTTACTCTCTTGTGATTATGGCTATTCAGATGTAGCCCAGAAGTTCAAGCTCCTGGGGCCTGGGACTCCTCAATCCCCTTCTAGGAGCAGGGCTGTCAGCATGGCCATGGCCACCAGGTGGCAGGCTAGGGTCATGGGTCCAGCAGGACCAGCAGGGTGAGGAGTTGACTCTGACTGACACCTGCCCTCAAGCTTTCCCCCAGGTTCTTAAAATTTGCTTTCTGTGATGGTAACAGAGTGAAGGAGGAGGGAGAGAAATTACTAACTTGCAATTATGAAGTTTTTCTTATCAATCCAAAGATCAACAAAGCAAGAATGAAAGGTGACCCGATCAGGGCTAGGTGGTTTTACTATCAAAGGAACTTAATATGATGCCCTATAAAAGCTTAATGGCTGCAGACTGGGAAGGCATAGCAGGAGCCAGAAGGCTACACCCCACGGTCTGGTTCCCACGTTCCCACTGCTTGTAAGCAATGTGGTCCTCGGCTCAGACATTCATCCTGTAGGGTAGAGGTTATCATGTTTGATAACAGGGCAAGAGTTACCATTTTTATAGACAAGAAAGTAGAGGGCCTAATTGGTCGAGAATGTGTGTCAGGTCCTGTGGTGAGGCCAGGATCTAGAAGGAGAACCTTCCAGCAGTGCTGTGTGCACAAGCTGATGCTGGCGGCGGCTGCACAGTAGTGCCCTAAAGAGATCCCGGGGAAGACACACAGAAGGCAGAGCACAATCCAGGACAGGCACCTCCCTGCCTCCGGTAAAAGCAGTCACTCACCCAAACGCTCCCCCACACACACACACCCCCCTCACGCATCAGGTTTCAGGTGGGCACCTGACCAGCACCATCTCTAGTATGATCCCTTCAACAGCCCTTGGAGGAAGACGTTAAAAACGCCAGAATTGAGGACTCAGTGAGGTGAAGCGACCAGCACATTTGTACAGAGAGAGGGTCCAGGTGTGCAGATAAGGTATTGCCAGGCCAAACCTGCGCTCTCTCCCCAAGGCAGGCATCACCCCAAGGGTCTGGGTGCCTCGGACTCCAGGCCTGGGCAACCTAGGGGGAGACTGGTCAGGTCCGGCTGGGAAACTCCTGGTCAGGGCCTGGGGCAGTTGGGACAGAGGACGAGGCCTCAGCAGCCTGGAAGAGGTCCTGGGCTCCGGAGGCCAGAAGGGGTTCCCGAGTGCGCCGGGCGACACAGGGGCCAATATTGACTTTGGTAAACACCATTTTGCACAGAGCGCGGGGAGAGGGCGGGGGCGCCCTGACCCGGGGGGCGGAGGCAGCGGCTCCGCATTTAGACGAGGCCATTAGCTGCGATCGATGACTGCGCCGCGCGCTCCGGCCGCTGGGCGCTCCCAAATGAAGGTTAAGTTTGCTCTGCGCCCCGGCGCAGCCGGCCATGCGCCCGCATAATGGCCCCGGCCCAGTTGGCCCCGCGCGCCTAGGTTGAGACCCAGGGGCCTCACTGGCAGACTGGAGAGAAGGGCAGCTTTGGGGGAGGGGGGGGGGCAGACCCGATCGCCTTAAGGTTATGAAGGCTTCCTGGGCCCCAGAATGTGGAGGGCTGGTCTGCCTTCTTATCTCCCTGAGGGTTCTGTGACTGGGGTGTGAGGTGTGTGCTGCACCTGGGCCAATGCTGCCCTCCACCTGCTGGAAGGCAATCCACTCTACCCTTCAATGAGTAGCCTTCTTTTGGGTGTGCCCCCCTCAACCCTGGTACACCTGAAGTGGGCCTCAGAGGACAGTCTGGCACACTGAAGGGGCCAGGCCAGGGGGCAGAAGTCCAGGGTAGTCCAGTTCTGGTTTTGCCATGCTTGACTTCTAAGAGCATGTCCCTTCCGCTCCGACCTCAGACTCATCCCTGTAACAGTTGGGACAAGCAGAGGCCCATTCACACTGTTTTTGAGGAGCTGGGTTGTGTGAGGATGTCTGTGTGTGCTCGTGCATGACCAGGCAATGGTGGTGCCCTGGTGTGAGAATGCCATAGCCCAGGTGCCATAGTAGTAGATCATATTAGTAGTAGTGCCACTGAGTAGATCTCAGCGCTTGCCTGGCTCCTTTTCTCCACTTTTTATAAATGAGAAAACTGAGTCCCAGAAAGGGAGAGGACCTTGCTCAGAACCACAAAAGTCAGTGAGTGGAGGAACTGGGATTCAAGCCATTTTCTCTCCGCCGTACCCTGCTACTACTCACTCTGAGGACAGATGACAAAATGACAGCTCCTGGGCAGGTAAGGGGCGAGGCACAATCCCTATGTGCCCCCTTGAGTGATTCAGTAATGTCCCCTGGTCTCTTTAGCATCTTGCTTATCTTGTTGAGCATAAACTGAGACTCAGAGACAGAAAGGCGTTATCTCAGCTGACTCTGAAAGCTACTATTAGAGCAGGGAGTAAGCCCCTATAAGGTGAGTGCCCACTTGTCTGGGTCCTGGCTGCCTGTGTCGTGGGTGCTGAAGAGGGGTCACGCTCATGGGTGGCAGCCATCAGCATAAATGTGAAGAGGTGGGGGTGGGGTCAGAGAGGAGAAAGGCCCAGTCATTTTCCCCACTGGGAAAATGCATGCCCTCCTCTCCCCTTGGACAAGTCTTGGGCATCTTGTGGCCCAGACCCCAGTCCTTGGAGGTAGATGAACTCATGGGCTCAGAGCAGAAGAGCAGTGGGGCTGGGTCAGATGGTTCGCCTATTCCAGGTTCCCCCCACCACTCTCCCAAAAGTAGAGTACTCCTATGAAACCTCTTCCAAACTGAAACGGCATAAAGAAGTTATTACCATTAGTTTATATGGAAAACTTTGAGCTTTCCCAGACCCAAAAATAATTCCCAGACCTACCAGATCATACCAAATCACACATAAAACCTAAAATAACACTAACATAGAGTAAAAGTAGGAATGATATGATAAATAGACAGCCTGTGTAGTTTCCAGGGAAGGAGCTTTCGGGGGCCCCTCTGCCGGTACAAAGTGTGCTACCTCATAATGGCTGCTGCAAAATACTGAACTCTTTTGCTTTTTTACCTTTTGTCATAAAAGTGAGAATCTTTTTCAGGTTCTTTTTGGTTATCAAAAACAAATACGAATATAGTTTTTAATAAAAGGTGTTTTTATAAACATGGTAAAACATGAACTTTTGAAAAATCAGGAAATACCTGTACTGCCACTAAACAGGAGGGAACATGTGGGGACATTTTGTGACAGTGGGTGATTTAAGGATGCCAGTGCCTTGCATGAAAGAACTGACTGCCCAAAAAGCCAGCTGTGCCCAGGAGGACTTAAACAGATATTCTGGGGAGCCAAGGAATTAGGTGACCTTTGAAAATGGGGGGCAAGGGGGCCTTCGACTTTCTACTCTTCTCCCTAGCCCCTCAGCAGCCACTTCCTTCATCACCCCTGCTTAGATAACATCCTGCCCAAGCCCTTCCCTCAGTGGCCCAATTCTGATAAATAAGTGACAAGTGTGACTGCAGAGGGAAGAGACCTGGCCCCAAGCCCCAGAGCTTACTATGGCAAGGTAATGCCACATAGAGGACCACACACACACACAACTCTCAGAGCTTTGAGAGGCTGCCATCCATGCTCTCTTGTGTACCATCTTGCCCTTTGCCCTTCTCCCAAGGCCAAGGAAAGCATGGTGACTTGCTCAGGTCACAGGCACAGGCCTGAGTCCAAGGGTCTAAGAGTTGGCTTCCCTGCCCAGGACTCTCCTCAATGCACCTGCCTTCACATGGCCCATCCCAGCTACCCAGCTGGCATCTCCCTGGGCTGCAACACCAGAGAAGTGGTACTCACCCTGACTCCACCACTCATCACCAGGCCTTGTGACTAGAGAGGAATAATTCTGCCTCTCTGGGTCTCCATTTACCCAATATTTTGGTAAAAGGATTGGGCAGGGCAAAATGAAATTGATAAGCAAGGACCCTGACAGGGAAAATTAAATCACTACTGGGTGGACCATTTGTAGTGTTCACCTCTCATGGAGACCAAGTTCTCCATCTATCACTACCACTGGTCCTTTGAGACAAGATATGACATTGCCCTAAAGTCACCTTGAAAGTGTCTAGACTTCTCTCTTCAGTGTGCAGAAGTCCCAGAGTGAAGGGTTGGAAGGTGAGGCTAATATTCATCATTATCTCCCCATGTATAGTAGAAGCAGGAGAAGAGTCCCCACAGACCTTTAATATCCTTTTCCCCCTTTCTCCTGTCTCCAGAGGCTTCTACAAATGAATCCTCAACAGCTTCAATCCCTTTCCCGTGAGGACCAGACTGATCCTTAAGTTTGGAATCTTAAGCTGAACCAGAAGCCATGAACGCAATCTGCCAAGTCATGTAAAACCCGTAAAGAGACAGGATCTGGCCTCAAGTCACCAGAGGTCGAGTAGGCATAGGTGTGTGGTTCTTAGCCAAGAGGAGCCGTGTACTCATGTCACTGTCAGAGAGATGGTAGCTGAAGCCAAGGGCTTGTGTAGGTTGCCTAGGGGAGGGGAAACAAGTAGAATAAGCAGGAGAAAGACAAAGCCTGGAAGAGCAGGATTTAGCAAAGGGCCAGGGAGAAAGCAGCCAGAACAACCAAGCCCAAGCGAACCCAAAGAGAGGTCAGCATCTGTACAGTCCTCTCTGTCTGAAATCCACCTCTTGCAAGCAGCCACGCTGCTCTCCCAGAGCCTGAACTAGGTGTAGTCTCCCTTAGGAAATGCCTCTAACCCCACCACCTCCCCAGGGCTCAGCCAGGCTCTCAGGCTTCACAGAGCCTGCCAGGCAGGAAGGAGTGGAGAGAACAAAGCTTTAGAACCGGACAGGCTGGCTTCTCGCCCTGGGAAGTAGGCAGGCTGTCTTTCCAAAGCCTTGGCTCCTCAGCTGTCAAGTGGAATAATAACCACTTGTAGGGATTACATTTCTTGTGAAGATCAAATGATATAAGCATATCAAACTGTGGCTCATAAAAGCACTCAGCAAATAGAAGCTGCCATTATCTTAGCTCTTATCATGTTATGCTGGTAGTATCTGTTTTTGTCTGTTTCTCCTGTCCAGCTTATGCGCTCTCTTTCCTGGCAGGGCTCTGTCCATCTCAGTAGCATTAGAGCCTGGCATCTAGGAAGCACTGAGTGCATTCGAAGGCAGGGTGAAGAGTCTGGCTGCAACAGGAGTCTTCAGGGTAGACCTCCCACAGGAGGAAAGACTGGCGCCAAGTCCAGGGGGTCGCAGTGTGCCTTACCCCCAGCAGTGCAGGGGGAAGAAAGGGGAGCAGAGCAGGCAGAGAGGGCACACCAGCATGGAGGGACAACTTGAACACATTTCTCCCAGCTGAGGGGCTAGGAAGAACCCCTCAGTTGAACTGCCACCTCCAAGCCACATATTTATTCATCCTGTCCCAGCCCTGTCAATCCCAGCCTAAGCTGGGTGAAAAAGAAACTCAAGCCCTGCCTTAGAGCCATCTCCAAGGAGCCCCAGGCCCAACTGAATCTCCCAGTCTTGGCCCACACCTGTCTCAGCACAGCAGGACTGGCTGCCTATTGGATTATGCTCCAAATAGAGAACTCCAGAGGCTTCTCTTCTGCCTAGGCTGGGGCCCCAAGCAGTAGGCAGAGCTGGACTGAATCCTGCTCCCTACCAGCAATGGGAAATTTGGGGAACTTGAGGAACCTCATCTCTTTGGGCCTCAGTTTACCTGTGTATGGGGGGACCTATCAGATAGATCACTGCAAGAACTAATTTCTCACATTATTAAAATAGAGTGTTTACAACTCCTAATGGTAGTGGTGGTTGGCTTTCATGAGTCAATCTAGATTTTAATTTCTGGGTTTTAATTTCTTTCATTGGATAAGTGTCACTGCCACTATCAACTAAAAGGGTAGATGTTTGCTGATTTGTTCCGCCAGCACTTCCCAGCCCAGCAAGCATCTTTGGATTGAGGTGTAATTTCCAGGAAGTCTGGGTTATAATGGAAATAGGTTTTCCAAGAGGGGCAAAAACATTGACAATCACTGACCCCTTGATAAGATGATTGTGTGTCTGTCAGTGACAGCCACATTGAAAAATAGTAATTCGCATTTACTAATATCTTCTGGTTACTTTGTATTAGCTAATTGCTGTCTCAAGCAAGTTGAAGTAATTACTCGCCTACTAGGTGCCAAGCACATAGTATGCATTGTATTTAATTCTCCAACCAAAGTGACCAGGAAAGTTATTATCTCCATATTTTACTCATGAATGAAGCTCTGTCTAGAAGGGTTCTATAACGGGGCTCAAGGACATGGCTGGCAGGGAGGTGACTCAGCCAGGATTAGACCTGATGTAGATCTGTATCCTCACTGGGCATGAACCCATTCTGTAGTAAACAATACCTCGTCTGTCAGGAAAAAGTTTTAAGATAATCCTGAGAAGTGGCATAGGATAGGCCTATTAGTTTCCTAAATGGGCACAAATTTAGTGACTTTCATTTATTATCTCATAGTCATGGGCCAGAAATCCAGGTGGGCTATGCTAGGTCCTGCTGCTCAGGTTTCACAAGGCCAAAGTTAAGCTGTCAGCCTGCTGGAGTCTCATGGGGAAAACGGAAGAATACATGTGCATGTTCATTCAGCTTGTTGGCAAAACTGACTTCCTTGTAGCCTGACGACTGGGCTCCTGCTTCTTAGCATCACTCATCCTTCCTTTCATGTAGTTCCTCCATTTTCTAAGCAGCTGCAAGCCTTCTCATGCTTCCAATACCTCCAACTTCCCCATGTTTCTGACTTCTCCTCCTGTCCCCAAGTGGAGCAAAGGGTCATGATTAGCAGGGCGTCCAGGGTGACCTTCCTGTCTTAAAATCAACTGGGCCACACAAGTATCATGCAACCACAGGAGTGATGTCTCATTCACAAGCTCCAGGATTAAGACAGGGCACCTCTGGTGAGGCTTCACTGAAGTGGGGGTCCCATGGGCACCCTCCTGGAAAAGAAGACTGGGATGCAGAGGAGTTTCCTCTAGAGGTCTTGAACACCTAGCCAAGATCCTGGGAGGCTGGGTGGCCAAAAGGAATGCACATAGATGAGAAGTCAGGGTGTGTGTTAAGGGAGAAATAAGAAAGAGGCAGAAAAGAAAAGTTCGACTTCACTTTGTTCCCCTATGATGGTTCCCAAAAGACACTGGGTAATTTGGACAGAATTGAATGGCTTTGCTGCCCAGTTTACATGGAATGGGTTGGGTCGTGTCAAGCTGGGGAAGACTGAGTTAGGATGAGTTGAATGGCATATGAATTGAGTTGAAAATGTCCTGGTTTGGTGAAGAGAGTTAGCATGATCTGAACTGGGAAGGATCGTATGAAATTTAGATGGGCTGAGATAGAAGGAGGTGAGTGGGAAGTAGGATGGTTGGTGTTGGGTTCAGCTGGGCTACGTTGATTTGAGTTGGGCTGTTGTGAATACGGTTGGATGAACTGGGATGCGTGTGTTATATTACATAGATGACGAATATATATTTACATTGGGGATGGGTTGGTTTAGGACAGGTTGAATAGAGTTGAGGATGGGTTGGGTTGGGCATGGGTCAGGGTTTAGTTTCAGAGGCAGAATCCAGACTGGATAGTCTAGGCAGCAGTCCATGTATGAATGGGTATTTAATGGTTTACAGAAATAGTTGGAGTGTTAAAGATTCTCGGCTGCATGCTCAGGACCAAGCCCCAAAGCTCCACTGCAGAACCGGACCACCAAGGCAGCTGCCTTTCTGCCATCATCAGGAAGTTGTCTGCCAAGTCAGGAAGCCGCCCACTGAGCTTTGGACCCCAAAAACATGCTCCTCCACATCTCCACACAGTTAAGTGCACACCTCGGCATGAAAGCATAGACAGATTCTGTTTCAGGGGAAAACACACAAGGAACTTTTTCAGACAGATAGCACAAAAGTGGGGAAATGTTCATGATTCTTGAAGCTGGGCCATGGGATACACGGGTACACATACTGTTCTCTCTACTTTCACGTGCATTTAGTTTTACAAGTATTGTTCTTAATAGCTATCTTATTCCCTGCCATTCTGGCCATCTGATCCACTTTGAATCAAATGCCTTGTATGATGTCATGACGTTTGGTGAAACTCATGACACATTCGAAACTCTAACTGTAGCACAGTCTGAGAGATGCAGAGTTTAACTCTTCAGCTTCTCTGAGATAAACAGACACACTATATAGAAAGAGAACCAAAGAGAAAGAAAGAGGGAGGAAGGGAGACAGAATGAGTCAGCTCTTGGTATCTAACACTTCTGGGCTAGGTGGGGCTGGGCTGGAATGGGTTGGAATGAGTGAGGCCAGCCCGGGAGCCCGGGTTGGGTTAAGAGGGGTTAGGGCGGTTGGATTGGGTTAAGTTGGAAGATTCAGGATGTGTGTGGTTGACATGCATTGAGGTGGGTGGGCTGGGCGTTGCTGGCAGGGGGTGAAGTGGGATGGTCATCTGTGCTGGGAAAGATGCTCAGACATTGGTGTTAGGTTGAGTACAATAGAATGTGTGGGTTTTGCTTTGTCAGAGCTCAATGACAGTGCTGATGATGGTAGTGGTGGTGGTCATACCCCCCTCACTGGACTTCCTCACCACCACCCAGGACTAGGCTATCTCCCTTTCACCCTTTCACCCAAGCCAACCCTGTCCCCAGGCTTAGGGCACTCCCAGTCTTCGGTTCAACCTCTTCTTTCCTCTTTAAAAATGAAATCTATTAGAGCAAGAGGCTTGGGAAATAAGTTCCAAGCAGAGAAATTTGCAGGATGTGTTGTCTCGGGGCAAAACCAAACCCAAAGTCAGGATATCAGAGCCATATGGTTTCCTCCCCACGTCTCTGGTGGGAGGAGTTGTGGATTTTATGGAATTTGGGACTAGTTCCGGAGTCCCACAGGTGCTGTGCTCACTGAGCCAAGGAAAACGGGTGCTGGCAAGCACATATGTTTACACACACCCAGAGTAATGCATATGAGTGGGGGTCTTTCCAGTGTGCAATACATTTTCAATTTATATACCTTCTCTCAGAATAGCACTGTGAGGCAGGAGTCAGATGGCATGTCCGATGGAGACACTCATGTCAGAGAGGTCAGACAGTTTGCCTGAAGGCATACAGTAGAGTTAGGATTCACGTTATGCTGTTGACATAAACATGGTCCATCTTGTCAACCTCCACCAGGGTTGCAATCTTGCACATCTCATTCAGAGTTGGAGCCCCAGCATCCAGAACAGCTCAACACATAGTATATGTTCAATGTAAAGGTACATTTGCTAAATAAATGAGGAACTGAGCCGAAACCTCAGAAACCCACATTCTTTCCATAATGAGATACACACCCAGCCCTGTGACCCGTGTCCCCTAACACAGCCTTGAGGTCATGTCCCAACTCTGCTGCCTGGGGTTGCCTGGATCAGGTCATAGATCCATGACTTCCTGGCCCACTGCCGTAGTGTCAAGGCAACAGAAGCTTCTGGATCAGACCTCCCCACAGGCTTGGCAGGGTCATGGTGTGACTACCAATCAAGGGTCACCCACTTCATCACCTGCCTTCACTTAGACCCTTTTGGGGGCAGAAAACAGAGGCACAATCAGGCAATTCCATTTGGAAACCAGGTCTGCCCTCCCAGGAGAGGCTGGGACAGGAGCACAAAGCACATCTCTCTCGGTGAGCTCAAATCTTCCTACTCTCTCGGTGTCGGAACAGGTGCTCTTCTGAGTTTACACAGACATCCATGGCGCAGAGGCCATGGTCCCCATGTCACACACAGAGAGAAACTGAGTCTACAGAGAAATGACTGAACTTCCCAGAGTCACTTGGCCAGAGAGTGAAAAGCCCCAGTCAGAAGAATCTGTGGCTCCGAGGCCTGTGAACATTCATGCAATACCCCCAGGCCACCCCTGCGGGGGCACCGGCTCCTTCATCTCTGGGCTCTGTGAAGGGCAGGGCCATGTCCCTCTCCCCTGCATCCTGCCTCTGCTCCCAGCCTGGGTCAGCATGTGGAGGGGGTAGGAGGAGGACATTTCTTGCTGCTTCTGACTGGTATTGACGGATGGAGTGACTATTGTAAATGCTACGGTATTGTGTAATCAGTAGGAAAATGTGACTCTGTCCCCAGAGATGCCAGTGGCATTTTGGAGAAAATCCTATCCTTGATTTTCTGGGCCTGTTTGGTTGAAATGTCTGGGTGACAGGGACAGACTGGGGGGTTCTGATACCCGAGGTCTGGGAAGGTCACTTGCTGCTCCAGTTCCTACCTGGGAGAGTACTTGGGCATGGACAGACAGTGGGGTGTGTGTGTGTGTGTGTGTGTGTGTGTGTGTGTGTGTGTGTGTGCGCGCGCGCAGGACAGACTAAGGGCCAGTGCAGGGGATTTTCCAATCAAACTGTGGACTCAAATCTAAATTCTGTCACTTATTCAGTCTCTTTGTGCTCATTTCTTTTGCTATAAAAGGGAGATGGGATAAGTACCTATGTCATTAGTCTGTTGTGTAGCTTAGGGGAGAGGAGGCCATTAGTGGTTAGCACCAAGAGTCCGGCCTATGACAGATGCATATTTGTCAGATGGACGAATGAATGTTCATGGATGCATGGAGGGAAGGAGCATAGGACAGCAGAAAAGATAGTGTTTGAAATCGGAGATTCAAATGCCTATCACTTCTAGCTGAGTGACCTTGGACAAGTCACTTAACCTCTCTTAGCTTCAGTTAATAATAGCAATAATCCCTGCCTCTCAGGTTGTTGTGAGGATTAAATGAAAGTGCTGGGTAGAACTGCTCTGTCAATGGCAAGGTACTGTGCAAATGTTAGTTCTAATTATTCTCCACAAGTATGATTGCTGCGTGGGAAGCACATGTGTGAGTAAGGGTAGGGGAAAGGCCGCGCGTGAGGGTGGGTCTCTCACCAGGCTGTGTGTGCGTGTGTATTGTGTGTGATGTGTTTGGAGAACTGGGGCCATTAGAAAAACCATCATCCCTTTAAGTTGTTCTTTCTTTGGCTAAACTCAACCTGCCTGGCTGACATCGGAAGCAGGAATTAGTGGGAAGTCTGGGGGGACGGGATTAGTGGCTGAACTTTCTATTCCTGGAGACCCTCTTTTCTCAGGAGGTCAAAGCAATTTCCATATATTATCCTGCTGGCAGCTTGGGAAGGTCAGGGAAATGGCAGACGCATGACAAGCTTTACTCAGATGGAGAAACTAAGGCAGTAATGGCAGGCCCAGGCTTCTGAGACCCTCCTGCCCTGCCCCAGTGGGAAGCTCCAGTCTGAAGGATTCTGCAGCCATAGGGGCTTCTCTGAGCCCCCAACTCTCCTGGTCATCCCATTTGGTTGGGTGTTATTGCAGACCCCTTTTGGGTCTTATCTCCTTAGACATGAGTCCTCCCTGTCACTCCCACCTTTGCTCTTTTCCCCATCCAGGCCTGCCATCACTCCCCCAGTCCCTTGCCCTTCATGTCTCGGGCAAGGCCCCCAAATCTTTCCTTATGTGCCTCCTAGTGGCTTCTAACTCAAGGTCAATGGCCCCCAACCCCCAGGAGGATGAGGCTCCCCAACCTGCCCAAGGCCCTAGATGAGGTGGCTGGATTGCAGGTTGTGGGCAGCAGACAGACAACACTGCTTTTCAGTCCCAGCTGTTGTCAGATCCTGCGATTCCAGGCCCCTGGTTGACCCTGGGGGGTGCAATCCTCCATCCTCTTGCTTCCTCCCAGCTCAGGTAGACAGTGCAGCTGCCATCTTCCTTGATTCAAGCTTCCCTACGCAGATGCTAGTCTTTGTGCTTTGGGCCCCTTCCCTTTCCCCTAACCCCCCATTGGTCCACCCCTCCCCAGAATAGCTGAAGGCCACCATCAACCCAGCTTTACAAGTTCAGACTGAGGTCCAGGGAGGTCGTGTGGTTTGCCTGAGATCTCAGCTGGTACAAAATGAGAATTCCAATTTGAATCTGTCCGATTCCAAAACTCTTTTCCCTCATCTCGATGCCAGCCAGAACCCTGGCACTGTCGGAGGTCCAGTGTAAGAGTACAGATGCACGGCTCGCCAGCGAGTGACCTTGGGCCTACCTCAGTTGCCCCATGTGGGAATAATAACTCCTGTACTGCCGACCTCATTGGACTCCTGTAAAAATTAAGAGCTGAGATGATAGCACAGGAAAACTGCAGTGGTGCACACCATACCTTACAGCTTAAGAAGTGTTCAGTAGATAAAGCAAATTCCTGTATCACCTCATGTCACCTTTCTCTCAGTCACCCTCACCTGCACCATCACAAAGATGCCGATACCTCCTGAGCCTGGCCTGACCGCGGGGCTCTGCCGGTCAGGAACCGGTGCACTTCGCGCCACGAGCGCGAGGGGGCGCCATGGACCCGCGGCGAGCCGGGCAGCCCACCAGCGAGGGCTACGGCTCTTCGCGCTCCGCACTCGCCAGCAGCCGCGCAGCCGCGCAGAGAGCGGCTTGGAGTCGGGGTTCCTGGAGCCGCGGGGGAGTGGTAGTGAGGAACAGCGCGAGTCTGAGCACGAAGTTTGAAGTTGGGGAAAGCAGCTGCCTTTCCCCTGTGTGGCCTCTAATGAGACGCTGACCTCGCTAAGCTTCATCTATAACTATGGTAATATAATTCCCTTCCCTGCCGCCACTCCAACCACCCCCTTCGAGGGCTCCGAAAACCACAAAACGAAATCACTGATAAAGGCTAGTAACGCAACTGTAAAGCCCATTTACGAGAGAGGAATTCACACCTCTCCCCTTCCCCTGGGACCCCTCTTCCGAAGCCCCACACCGAGGACTCGCAAAACAAGGGCCGGCAATGGCTGGGGTCTTGAGGCTCATCCTGGCAGAGACATAGACGCCCTGGACTCCCCTGCGCCTCCCGATTTCAGCTTCCCACAGACGCTCTCTGAGGAGCCGACCCGGGGAAAGAGGACCTGGGGAGACTCCTCGGGTCTTCCGCAGGGAGGGATGCGCCGAAGGAGACCGAGACAATCCGAGAAACAGAAGGTCCTGAACCCACTGAGGACGGTGAAAGGGGGTGTTCAGACCCCAGTTCTGGCTCCAGCTTCTTGCCCAGCCGCCACCGCCATTGGCAGGCTCCTGCGATCCCAGCGCCGGGCCGGCTTTTGTGACTAGGACTCGTTCTAGAGGTTCACGGTTCACCCTCGACGCTGGGGGTCCCATTGGTTCGCCCCGCCGGTCTTCCCCTGCGCTCAGCCCGAGCTGCACCAGCAAAGGCGCGCTGCTGGGGCAGGATCGCCTGGGGTCAGGCCAGAGGAGAGCTGACCCTGGGCTCTCGCCAGGGCTCTCCGAGGCTGCTTGCACACACAGCAATTAGCTCTGCTTATCCCGAGTTTTCAGTGGGCTGACTCTGGGCCCCCCGAACCGAGCACCCCGCGCCGGGTGATGGCGGCCAGGAGCCCTGGCCCTTTGAGCGCGCCCTCTCAGTAGGGTATCTGCATGTACCAGTGGCTTCACAACCACCACGTGTTGACGGTCACCACCATGTGCCCGTCTCTCTGTATCAGGACCGTGTGTCAACACTGGTGCTTTGGATGACACTGCGGGGGAAGGTTGGCTCTGAGGAGGAGAGGAGGGGAGGTCCCATGGGGAAAGGGGATGGAGGGGGACGAAATGCTTCTCAGCTGCCAGGAAAGGAGCCTGGCCCTGTCTGACGGGGAGTCCTGCATAAACATGAGCCACCCCCACCTCTGGCACCGACCCTGGCAGAAAATCCCCAAGACTTCTGCGGTAACCTCCTAGTCAAGGTGTCTTCAAGAGAACCAGCTATGTTCCTAAGATCCCATCTCCCCGTCCTTTCTACCCTTGCCCCCCCACCCCCACCCCCCAGTGTTTCAGTCTACCCCCAGTGTTTCGATCTACGCCTCTCCTACAGGTGGCATAGCCAGGGCCCAGAGAGGTTAGGGTGCTGGCTCTAGGAGGCACAGCAGGCCCAGGGAGGCCGTTCTGAAAGTTGCCTTGTGGGATTCAGGTTAGGCTGGGAAAACGGGTGTGCTGGTATCCCAGAGGGAGCGCCTCCCTCCCCCGGCACCCTACTCTTTCGGATGATTTTGGATCCCTGATAATCCTGCTTACAAAGTGCGTGGTCTAATGCTTCCTTTTATCCCTCTCCCCCAGGCCAGTTCATTCAGCCTTGTCTACGTGTAAGGGAACCCGAGAACAGAGGAAAACAAGCTACGTTCTCAAGGAGGGCTGGGGGTAGGAGAGAATCTGCTCTGGCTGGAAGTAGATTTCTTGGCACACGCCCCTCCCCTCGCCGTGGGGGTCTTGCTCCAGCCTGCCCCAGGGCCACGCGCCGCGCGGTGCCTCCTGGCTCCCTTCCCCTTCAGGGGCTCTGTTTCTGTCCTGGCTCCTGTGTCTCCCTCTCCAGTCTTTTCATTCTTGCTCCCTGACCCTGTTTACTCGTTTTCTCCGTTTTCTCCGCTGTCTCGCTGCGCCTTTGTCTCTGTCTCTGCCTCTCATCTGATCTCTACCCGAGAAGCCCTCCCTCCCCGCCCCCGCAAAGGAACACACACCGGCAGAATCCGCCTTTTCAATAAAAAACGACAACTGGGAAACAGAGTGAATTAAAAAACATTAACTTAAAAACAATCCATGTGTCTGCAAATGCGTTCCAAATGGCAGCCCTTGGGCAGGAGTTGGAGGGGGGGCAGGGGGCGTGTAGGCCACATGTTCTGGAGCCCCAGACATAAGTGTATGGGGCTCAGCCCCCCCCCCATGGTGGACTTTTCCCTTGAGCCACCTGGGACCACAGGGTCTGGGGAGGGGTTCTTGGTCTACTCCCTTACCTTCATGGACCCCCCACTTGGCTCCCTGGACCTTTCCAAGTTTCTGGCATCTGCTGGCCCCTGCTAGTCCCAGTGCCTTCTAATCTTCCTGGGCTGACCCAATGCTCCACTTCCACCAGCCACCACCCCACCACCCAAATCTGCCTTCTCCCCACCCCAGTCTTCAACCCCATAATCGTCTGGGACCTTGCCCCACTCTCCTTCCGTCCTACTGCCCTGGACCACCACCTAGCAGCTCTGACTAGGGGAGACGTGCTTAGAGCAAAATCTTTGACAGACTGGGCTGAAAGCGACTCTCCAGGGAACTGTGCACAGAAAGGGGCCCACGGACAGCCCTTACATGCAACTGCTTGTCCTGCCAGGTGCTAGCAAACCGCCTCTCCAAAGGCCTCCCTCTCATCACAGCAACAGAGCTGGCAACTGCCATTTAAAGCCCCTGACTAAGAGCAGAAACCCTTCTTTCCCCTGGAGTTCACCAAACTGCCAACCACCGCACCCAGCAACCCTGCTTTCCCCCTTGTCCTGGGAAGTGGAAGGTTTGGAGCACATCAATCAGGGCAAATTAGAGAAGATGAGGCTGGGCCGGGAGCCCAGATCCCTACTGGCCCTCAGGGTCTTCCCTATGGGAAGGAAACGCTGAGTCCATATACCAGATGGAAGGAAGGTCTGAATTCTTAGCCTTACTCTGCTAATGATAATGACATATGATTACAATTACAAAGATTAACAATGACAACTATATATGTATATCAGCTAACATTTATTGAGCTCCTACCCTCCATGTACCCTCCATGAATTAGCTCATAGAAATCCCTAATGGCTCTATGATTTTGAGTAGTAGCTTCTCCAACCTGGGCCTCAGTTTCCCTATCTTGTAAGAAAGAATGGTACCTTCCAGAATAGATAGTGAGTCTGAAACATCTGTGGTTCAATCAAAACCTGGACAAGTTGTATTTGCTGTGTTGTGTCTGTCTGTTTAGGAAGTCAACCAGGAAAAAAATTCATTTCCAGTTATTCTAGTCTTGAAATGACAAAACACTCCTTCTCTTAAAAAAAAAAAAAAAGTCCTAACTGCTTTCACCAAATCAACTTTTCCTACTTGTAGTCACCAGTGAACTGTTCAGTATCATTTTAACTTTTAATGATAAAAATGTTCTGGGTTCATTAGCTTTTCAAAATTCACCTGGCTACCCCTTGACCTCACCTGAAGTTCGATCAGGTTCTGGAGGAGTTCATTATGAGCATTCATGCAATGCCCACTGGTGATTTGGACAGAAGAATTCTTATTTGCATATGATTTTTGAATCTGAAGTCAGATACCTGATTTATCCTCTGATATATGGTTTGTCTAGATGTTGTATCTGATTCTGATATCCAGTGTTGATAGGAGCTTCTGATTGAGAAGTACCAATTTTGGGTCCAGAGAATTTTTGTTTCCATAGATTGCTTTGGCAGTTTCCTTGTCTGTGTTGTTGCACATCTCTTGCAGGGGGCCTGTGAAGGGGTGTCTACCACATGTGTCTATTCTGGGTGTGTGTCTGCATGCTCAGGTGCAGGATGCCTTTCTTCGTATGTGGGGTGGGGGACATCTCTGTGTATTTGTTTACACAAACGTGCTGGATCAGGGCCTACACCTCTCTGCCCATGTTTCTTGGAGTAGGCTCCTCTACCTCTGGACTGAATTTGCAAGGCTGAGGAGAGAGTTGTGCTGGCCATTGTGAGGCCCAGAGCAGGGCAGGAGTTTCTATAGCGAAGGAGCTCCAGCCAGTCCCTTGAATGTAGGTTGAGCAATCTTGGGACTCCTGAGCCAGTCATCAGAGTACCTTTCTTGATCAGGGAAGAGGAATGACAGATGTGAAGCATAAACACGGAGCTCTGCGCTGAGCATTCTAATTCTGCAAGTCGAGTCGAGAGCCTGGGCAGCCTCCTGCTAATTAGACACCCTGGGGAAAAAATTGCCTGTGCTGGAGTGGATAATGTGTTTGCCTGTTTCTGTGGGATCCTTGACCAACTGAACATCTCCCCCCCCCCACCTCTCTCCTAACCTCTCCTGTGGGCCTGTCTCCCTGCACCCCAGCTCAGAAGTGTGGTGCAGCATTTGGCTCTAATCTATTGGCTTTTTCAAATAGGCCAATTGCTAAGCAAATATCATTTGGGCTGGAGCTCAGAAGGCTATAAGTGAATAAATGACCCGTTTGATGAGGATGAGCCCCACACCAGATGAAGATGAGCTGCTTCTAAATTTCCCCATAACATCAAGATTCTCTCTCCATGGATCTAGGGCTTGATAGATCCCTAGTCCCAGAACCTCTAGCACCTCTACCCAGGTTCCCTAAGCAGCTGTTACAGGAGATCCACAGGCCAGGTGGAATGGGCAGCTGTTTTCAGGGACTAAGCTGTGTCCTTCTCATACTTGCACATGCATGTTCACAACTTATACCTGTGGCCCATGTAAACACATTCACTGTCTAGTCTGTGCTAGGCTTAACCTGTGCTAGGCTCTCATGTACCTACAGGCCTAGTTAGAGACATACAAGAAAGTGCATAACCTCCTATACCATCAGTGTCTTCACTCGTAAGACATAAATAGATTTGAACACAACACAGAGGTTCACAAGCAGGTCCAGATATGCACTATACAGAGATCACATATATTGTTGTGGACTGGATGCTTGCGTCCTGCCAAATCCCCATATTGTAGCTTGGACTCATAATGTGATGGTGTTGGGTTGGGGGGGGGAGGGTGTAGAGCTTTGGGAAGTAAATGGGTTTAAACAGAGGTCTTGAGGGTAGTGTCCCCATGATAGAATTAATGTCTTTATAAGCAGTCTCTCTCACTCTCTCACTCTCTCTCACTCTCTCTTCATGAGATAACACAACAAGGCTGTCAGCTAAGAAGAGGACCCTCACCATGCAAACCATATAGATACAAAACACAGAGGAGGAATTTCACTGCACACATTTGTACCTACTGATTCACATGTCAGTCACATTCACCACATGTTCCTAGAGAGACAGAGTTATGAGTGCCACCCTGTCTTCACTACTGGTTCCCATTTGCCAACTCTCGCTGTGCTATTTCACAGGCTTTATTCTCAGGACAGCCCCAAGGGGGAGACGTTTATTAGCTCCCTTTTACCAGCAAGAACAAGGCTCAAATATGGTACTCTGGGCTGACTACACAACTGCTAGGTGGTGGAGCTGGAGTTTGAACTCAGGGCTCTGGACTCCAGTGTGCATGCTCCATAGGCACCAGGAGCTGGAGGGGGAAGTCTCCCCAGAAGAGAACCATCCTGCCAAGCCCAGGAGGTTAAAGCTTCCCAGGGCCACCTGATTGCTCATCCTAGCACCTTATAACTCGATTACCCTAATTGGCTACAGCTGCCTGCCAGAGAGGGCGGGTCTCCAGGCTGCAGATCCACAGGCATCCCTGACACTGAAAAGGTTGACTTGTGACTTTTATTCAAATTAATGACCATGATAAGAGTAATCATATAAACTGATTACAATAGAAGTCCTGCTTGAATGACAGTCTCAGCTCTAGCACTGACATTTTCCAACAAGACAGGATTCTATTCTCAGTATCAATCTGCTTCTCTAATTAATGCAGCTACATGTTTCTTAATTAATAATGGGATCATTTGTTAACGCATTTGGATCTAGATACTTTTGTTTACAGTTTCATGGGGCCCAGAGTGAGTTCTGGTGGCTCAGGCCACCTCTCCTGGGCTCCATGTCCATCCCTCCTCAAGCCCCTGGTGCTCTGAGGGGATCAAGTGTCTTCACTGATCCCAGGTTGCCCCACAGGTGCATCACACTTTCTCAACCCTGAACCAGTATTCTGACTAGATCCCCCAGGAGGAAAACTGAAGGTCGCCTAACAGGCAAGTTCAAGTATTTTCTTCCCCAGCCTGGTTCGGATGGGGACGATTGCTGTTAATAAGGCAGTGGGCTATCTGAGTGTCAGAGCACGGCCTTCCCTGACAGGGAGACATCATGCATCTGTGTATGGCCTGTCAGAGGAAGAGGTTGTGCTGGCCCAAGGCTTTCTGGAATGTGCTTCAAGGGCACAGGGAACGTTCCCACACCAGGTTCTCTTTCTGTCCCTGCATTTGCCCCTCTTAAAGTGTGCTCATCAAGAGTGTGGCCAGGCTATTTACTTAGCCCCTCTGCAGACAGCAGGCCTTGAGACTACTTAGGGGGTTGTGAGAGGGGTGTCAGAGAAGCCTGGGTCTCCCCACCTTGAAAGGTGGTCGGAGCAGAAAGAGTGACACATCATGGGGAATCGTGCTTTTCTTTGTGGCTTGTGGCCTGGAAATGGAGCTCCGAGAACCGGAAAGGTTTTGAAATAACATTTCAGGGCTGAAGTCCTCCCTGTCCCGCCCCCTCCCTGGAAATAGGTGTTAGGACAGAAAACAGGGCACCTCGCCTCACCATTCGTCACCAGTCAGGGTTGTTTGAAATAAAAACAAAAAATTCTTCCTTAAAATGCATTTTCCAAAGTACTATGAGCTCTTCTCCTGACTTCCAAGCCCACAGAAGGCTGTGTGAAGGCCGATGCTCAGCTTGAAGCTTTGGAGGGCGTTCTGGGAATGAGGGGGAAGGAGTCAGTGTAGGTGAACATCACCAGACTTGGGTTGTTGGGCTGTTCTGTGTCAAAACTCACCTATGATCCACACCATTTTCAGGGTCCCAGATGATGAAAAGATAATAAAATTTCAGGTCACCGAGACCTGCCTTCAAATTTCTACTGTATCCCATTGCTCTGGGAAAGTAATTCAACCTTGCTATGTTTTGGTTTTCCCATGTATGAAATGAGGAATGGGGACAATAACAGATTCCCAAAGGATTATTACAAGGATGCTACTGAAGCCTACACATGCAGGTGCCCACATTACCATTTGACTCCTTGTCAGTATCTACAATCAGTTGACTTTTATTGTAGAGGGAAGGAGTTCTCAGAGGTTCCTTATGGCCTGCAGAATGGAAAGGAGTGCTCTAGTTTTGTAGTCAGTGCTTTCTGGGATCTGATCCAACCAGTTCCATCATCCAGTGTTCAACATGTCCCTACTGAAATCACTGTGCCAGCCTGCCTGTCTGCCCTCAGTGCCTCAGTTTGTTGCTGCCACCCCCAGAGGCCTGGCATGGTATCCCCGTCCTGCAAACTCTGAGATAGTATCATTGCTCCTCATGCCTTTTGACTGTTTTCAGGGATGACATGCATTGAAACTACCATCACTATGTGCCTGCTGCACACATATTGTACTTTATTCACATCTTTATTTTACAGGGTCAGGAAAGACAACATCAAGAAAAAAGAGCTTCCAGAAGGAGAGTGATAAGGTCACATTTATCATACAGGAAGGTCACTCTGGGGCAAAGAGGAGTCTGAGTGTCAAGAAGGAGGCTGGGAGGCTGAAGGTCAATGAGGAGGCTAAGAGATTAGGAGGAGGCTTGGGGCCAAAGGGGAGGTATTCAAGAGGAAACTGGGGAGTCAAAAAGGAGGCTACTGCATGTGAACCATTGCAGTAAACCATTGCAGTCACTTTATTGGAGAAGACACGTTGGAGCTGAGACTTGCAAGGCCTCATATATCCAGTCCATACCTGTGTGGCAGGTACCCGCCCATCCATTCCTTAAGCAGTGGGCAGGCTGTAATCCAGCTATGTGCTCCTAGCAGTAAACAAGCAGTACAAAATCTCTGCCCTCCTGGAGTCTACATCCTAGCAGGATACAATGTAGAATACTTTGAATAAGAAATATCAAAACAAGGAGGGAATATAGCTCAGTGGTAAAATTATACAGCGGCTGCAGAAGGTAGGACAATTTTCCAGAAAAGCCATGAAGACTTGAGAGGGCTCCCCGGGCAGAAATCTGGAGGTAGCCAGGGAAGCCAGAGGGATCCCAGTGGGGAAAGGGTTAAGAGAGAAGGTGGAGACTAAAAGTGGGGCTAGATGCTAACCAAGACTCCCAAAAGCACCTGAAACCAGAGGTCTGTGGTGGATAGCCTTGGCAAACCCCTCCTAATCCTGATTTCTCACTGAGGAGGGAGCCTGTAGTATTGGGTGTGTGACTGTTAAAGCCAGAAAGTTCTTTCCACATGCTGAGCAAAAATCACATCTTTAGTCCCAGAGCTTCTACACTTAGAGGTCTCCAACCCTTTCCATGGGTGATTCTCAGTGTTAAGTTCCCTCCAGAGGCTAAGAGAGTAGCAGTGGTTCTGATGTCAGGGCCCTCTGGACCCTTGGTCATCTTTGCCATTCAATCTGCTGCCCCTGCTCCTGGGGAGGCAGAAGTGGGACTGGTGCCCCAAAAAAAAAAAAAAAACAAAAAACACTAGCCACTAGGCCTACATCCACCAATACTGGTCATGTGGTATGGCTTCTTCCCCTCATACAAGGGGAATTCACCTTCATCATTCATGTATTCTTCCTGATATTCATTTATATATTCCTACCCTCCATCAGTCTGTTAATTCCTGTCTTCCTCACTCATTCCTCACTCTTCTCCTTATTTAATGACTAATTTTCCTCTAGTGTAGCATTTGATCACAAGAGTAACTAAAGAATATGTAACTAAAGAATATAACTAAAGAGTAAATATATAACTAAAAAGTATAACTAAAGAGTAAAAGTAACTAAAGAATATAACTAAAGAGTAAATAAAGAATATGATGTGTGAACCTGGTTTTTCAGCAGAAATGCAAGGCCCTTAGTATAGAGACCATATTTCCCTAGGCTCCCCCCACCAGCCATGTGCCTGACCCAGGTTGTGCTCTGGGGACAGGTCCTTTACCAGTCATTTCCCAACACTCAGCCCTCTAGACTTCTGTCAACCTCTACACATGTCCAAATCTTTCCCACATTAGAAGAGGAATAGCAAATAACACAGAGATAAATGCTTTGAGCCTCTGCCATCCATGCATCCATCCACTCACTCATCCATTCTTCCAAAAACATTTACTGAAGTCACTCAGTATCAAATCGTGCACTGAAATCGCTTCACACAAGACAGCCAAGGGAAGAGTTAGGCTGGAGCTAGATGTCCAAGAGTGGGTAAAATTTCAGGAGCTGCAGAAAAGACGGTAGTCAGGCAGAGGGAGTACACCAGAAGATGGGTCCTGATCTGCACGTAGTCCTGCCTGTGGCTGCTGGGAGACACCTGCTCTAAGCCAGCTCAGAAAGAGCCATCAGGTGCTTCCACTGTCAGACATGAGATTTGCTGGGCTCCAGGGAGGCAGTGCCAACTGTGAGCAGGCAGGTGAGGCAAGAAAGTACAAAAGGTTTTGGGTTGGTCATTCCAGGTAGAGTCTGATTTCCTATTTTCCCTGAGAGGAAAAAAAAAGTCTATCAAAAGATGACTGAGGCTGAGGCTCCCCAACAGGACACAAAAGCACAAATAGCCTTATAAAAGGATAGCTTTAATGCAAGTGCATCAGAGGTATGTGAATTACGTTTCCCTGCCCAAACACTTGAGCTGGTAGAAACCAGGACAGTGTTTAGGGAAGCAGCCTGGGCATCCGGCACCTCTTAGATTCAGGCAGATTGTGGGTGTCTGTGAGACCATGGGGAGCCCAAGCTTGGGCACTCAAATTCCTTGAGGTGACTTGCAATCCTGTCCTAGCACTAAATGACTCTCTGTGGAGGCACCCCTTGTGGGATGCTGAAGTTCCAGTTGACAGGCTTGGACCCAGACAAGGACAGAGCATTCTTAGCCATTAAAGTCTGCAGGAAATGTGGGGATCCTGGCAGAACTGACCTCCCCTTGGTCCTTTAATTCAGAAAGAATTTGCTACTGGGTCTAAGTCTCTGGAGGACACCAGATTCTCTGACTGATCAGGCAGGAGAGTAAACATTGAAAAATAACAAAAATAGTCGATACAATTTTAGTCCTTTTTCACAAATGGGTCTAGCTAACAAGCACCTTCAGAATAAGTACCTCATTAGACCTGCCTGAGGGAACAGGCAGGGGGGATGGGCTTTGATACCTATTCTACAGATGAGGGAACTGAAACTTAGAGAAATGACTGTCCCCAAATCACACCTCTACCAAGGTATAAAGGGGTCCTTTGAACCTCCAAACCAGGAAGAACCTAGCATCATTGTTCCATGAAAATGGTTTCCTGGATATAAAAACAGTAGAGGTTCCATAGTGTCTCAGGAAGCTGTTACCCACTTTCTCCTCTGCAAAGGTTAGATGGGAAGTTGACCATCTGTGGCTGGCGTCAGGGCTCAGTGGTGATTAGGGCTCAGTGTGTGACCAAGGAGTGAGTCCAGCCAAGGTGACAGTTACCATCCAGGTCTTCTGAGCACAGCCAGGTTATTCCTTACACCTGCCCTGGTGCTGACCTAGAGGCACACACCCCCCCCCCCACTACTTGCAGCTTCCCTTTCTGTGGTGGGGGTTGCAATGGAAATGGGGTCTCAGGCATATCTCAGGGTCCAGGCTGCTGCGATCAGATGGGAGCTCAGGATATGAAGGTAGAAAGAATGATATAGGAAGTCCAGGGCTCCACAGGGTGGGACAGGCCAGCAGGACAGGCAGGGGGCATGAAGTCACCCTAACACCCCCACACTTCCTCCTTTCCTCCACTTCTCCTGCTTCCACATCTTGTTGACTTTTGAATTTACAAGATGTGCATTTGCTGAGGCCTGAGACATTACATACCTGGCCCTGCCTTAGGAAAGCATCCTCCTTGCCCTGCACCTGCCCCTCCCAACAGTCTGCAGGTGGGGGGCAGAAACAAAGGAGGGTATCTCTTGCTGCTTTGAGAAATTAAAGAGTAAAACAATCAAAAAGAAGACAGAAGAGAAAAACCAAGGGCAAGCCCATTCTGAAATGGAACGGAGAAGACCCAAGAACAACTCGATGCTCGTGTAATGGTGCCTTCACTCTTTTCCCTGGGTGTGACTCAGTTGGGGCTCACACTGGGGTCAAGAATTTTATGGTATTTACTCAGTTTATTGGCTCTACGGGAGAGGATATGAGGGTCTCTGGAGATAGAATCCCGCAGGAAAAAGCCAAGACTTATGGTTTCTGGAAACCCTCAAAGTTACTGGGCTGGGCAGTGCTGACTTTCTAGGTTTAAGGGCAGAAGGACGTGGAAGGCAAGGAAACCCCAGACCCTTGGTGAGAATAATTACTGAGACACTTTCTCAGTAACCACTCTCCATGATGCTGGTGACCTCCCTTACCGGAATAGGGAAGCTGAGGCTGGGGAAGCTGCTAGGTCCAGACTATCCAGAGTCAGTACCAGAGCAGGAAATCAAATCCACCTCCCAGCTGAGGTCCTCCATCTCTGAGCTGTTGCCACTGTCACAGCCTTTGCAGGCCAATCATGAAATATCTGAATCATCCTGGCTAAAAGGAAAATGGAATGGCTAGGACCCTGGCCTCTATCCCCTCTGTCATCCCTGCAGATTCAGGACAAAAGTCACCCACAGTGCTCAGTGAGGTGACCCTGGGATCCCTGCCCCAAGGTGTGATCAGTTCAAGGATGCCTGACCTTCCAGGGAAGGCCTACCCCTGCCACTCCCATGGACAATGGCCTGGTGACTCGGGACACCAATGTTTCGTTGCCAATCCTACTTCACAGGCACAATGACTGGCTCCTGACACGGCCTTAGAATCTCCCGTGGCCCCTGAGAGCAGGATAAATTTTATTTCTGGGCTTAATTAGGGGACATGCCATAAATATTCATGTAGCAAAATGAGCCCTGGCTCACAAGTGCAGCTGCTTCTCGCTTGGGGGAAATTAACATTGTTTTCCAGCCTGTGAGTAATGAGGCTCCGTTGCTGGAGAGAGCAGCCTTTTCAACAGCCTCTCTATGACAGAAAGGGGAAGCCACATTCAGGAACCCACACCCCTGGGAGCCATCCTGGCCCTTCTAGGACCTTAGCCTCTCTTCAAATAGGGGTAGAGCGGGGCTCCCCTGAGGCTCAGCCCCAAAAAGAACCCCCACCAGGGTGCTCAGCTGAACACAAGATGCAGGAGCTGCTTCCAGATAATAGGAGTCGGCAAACCACTGAGGATCTGTCTACCCGCTCCCTGTTTTTGTGAATAAAGTTTTATTGGCTCAAGACCACATCTATTCATTGGCTACCAGGGCAGAGTGGGGTAGCTGTCACAGAGACCCAATGGCCCCAAATATTACTGTCTGGTTTTTCACAAAAGTAGTTGGCCATTCCCTGTTCTAGAAACTTCTCATCCTGGACATGTGTTATTAACAAAATTCTCTGAAATTCGGTGGGATCTTAGACACGCTAAGATTAAGATTCGCATGGTCTTAGAATCTGCTATACTCTTCTGTCTCTGAAGCCAGAGTCCAGTCTCAGTTCCACCACCTCCTCAGCTGTGACTGGGGGTGAGTTACTTACCTATCTGTCACTCCTCATCTATAAATGAGGAGTAATATTGTTAACTGTTCTCATAGGGCTATTGTGAAAATGAGTGCATATATATAAGGTATTTGACACAGGGTGAGCACTGTGTAAGTATGCTAGCAAATAGATGGACTCAATCTCCTATAATATCAGCATCTTCTAATATAGATCTTAATCCCTTACAGATTTCACCTACCGGATCTTAGACACTTGGCAGTGATGAGGGAACCACACGCTTCCTACATCATGTGCTTTACAAGCATTATCTTGTCTCCAAAACAATTCTTTGAAATAGGAGTTATTGCTGATTTTGCATGAGCACATTGGGATGTTACAAAGGTATGGAGAATGGCCCTGGGTATGTATGTATCATAAAGTCATGTATCACAAAGTCAAACCTTGAGCCCAGTGTGTTAACTCCAAAGTCCACCTCCCACTCAGTGCCATGCCCCTCTTCTTGCCTGTCACAGAGATCTGCTGGTTGCCACTGTTTGACACCTGCTTTGTCATGGTGCCCACTAGCCTAGAGAGAGCTGGCTCCTCTGGAGAGCCTCCACGCCAAAGCTGCTTTTGCATTCACCTACCTCCTGTGCCTAGTTCACACATCTCCTCTCAGCTCTGAGAAGACAAAGTGGAACAGGGGCACTTCTAGGGGGGATCTCCCAACTTGCTGGGAGCCAGCAGCAGTTTGAGTTTCAAACTGAGTCCAAAGTCATGGTGTCGCATGACTCTGGACAGAGAACTCAAGGAAGGCCTCCATGCTACCCACAAGCAGCCAGCACCTCCCTTTCTCCTCAAGGTCCCCAACATTCCTGCCTAGACTGTGATTCGATGAAGCACACCCATACCCTAGTGGGAGACTTGTGACAAATAACCTGAGGACTCTCTGACCCAGTACTCTTTCTCTTCAATTTCCATGAGTCTTGAGACCAAGTCTCTCCTATGGCATCATGATGTCCAGTGGGTACTTGTGGCATTGAGCTCATCCTCATAGCATTTTCAGCCTGGAGGACTAACAAGCTGTAAACCTTTCCCATGTGGTGATATGACGCACATGAGGCCCAGCGATGAGGAGCTACAGAAAGGATCCAGCACCAGCAACCTTTCTTCTGCCAGGCTTTGTGCTCAACCCTTTGTTGAATCCTACAGGGAAGGGAACATGGCTCTGCAGGGATCAGACTCATTCTTAGTTTTGACATTGGTCAAACACCTTCTATAAACTAAGTACTTTTGTATCTACGCCTGGTTCACCATCAAACCCACAAAATAAAACTCTAAGGGAGGTATTTTTTATTCCTGTTTCCCAGATGTGTAAATTAAGCTTCAGAGAGTTGGGGTGGCTCATCCCAGGGGGGCAGGGGCTGGAACCAGGCCTCGCAGGCCATGGATGAAGCACCCTCACCCAACCCCACAGTCCTCACGGGGCTCGGCATGCATCCTTTCAGGGAGTGGAAAAGGAAACAGTGGGTCCTTTTACAGGGTTTCTGTGTGTGCCTGACGAGGAGCCCCTGAGGATGGCCGACCTGCCACGGATGGGAGGAACGGTTTATTTTTTCTGCAGACCACTCTGGAGCCTTTCAAAGGTGTGAAGTTCCATGGCCTGCAAAGACTGACTCTGCTGGCTGTCCAGAGCAACCCTGCCCGGGCCCCTGCCCCGCAGACTCTGGCCTCTCCATGTGCCGCCCGCAGGGAACACCCTGGCCCACCTGGCCTCTCCATCGCTGAAAGGCTGCAGAGTGACAGGCTAGAAACTCGACTCCAGTGTTTATTCACCAAACACAGAGCTGGCCCTCTGGACTCTCCTCCTCCAGCCAGACCCTCTGCTACCTCAGAGGGAAAAGAATTTCCAGCCCACTCCCAGGCTCAGCCTACCTGGGAAAGCTCCCCTCCCTCCAGAGGCAGCTACCAGGAGGAGCTTTCTGGACTGGCCCTGAAGCAAGAGAGAGTCTGAGTAGACACAAGGAAGAACGTTCTGCCACTGGGGGTCGTTCAGTTTAGAGAAAACAGGAAAATCTCCTGGAGTCCTATGCTCTCCCGGTAAGCATTCTGGCTCTTGGGGCTGAGCTCTCTCCCCTCACCCTTAGGAGGAGGGGGTGAGACTTTGTGGTTCCTAAACTCCACCCCTCACCAGTCCTAACAATGTTATTCTAACACCAGGAGACAAGGGGCAGGAGACCCAGGCTCTATCCCAGCTCCACCAACAACTGTAAAAAATAGATGCAAAAGAACTTCCTGCTCTGGATCTTTCTCTTTCCATTTCTTCAAAATGGGTCTAATTGTCCAAGGACAGTCATGAATGAATGGATACGAAATGCAATGCAGAGTGTGTTCTCTGTAAAACACTCTACATGTGCTGGATTCTTTCTGTCCCCCCCCCACCTTCTTTCATATTCACCTCCCATGCTTTTCTGGACCCCTCCTTTTCTTCCTTTACTACTCCTAAGGGAGAAAGTTGGTATCTCCCATTTTCTACTTAGCTGATAAACTGAGAAATATTTATAGATTGAGAGATTTGGAGTTTGTTCCATTTGAATTGTTTTTTAATGTGGTTGATGCATATGGGTTGAGGAAGGAGGTCAGGCCACAGGGAAAAGCCTACAGCATCTCTGGGGCCCCTTGGGCAACCCTTCTGAGGAATCTGAAATATTCCCACTATGGGGGATTGTTGGCCAGGTCTCTGTGGGAAGGACAGTGAGGTATGTGTGGTCACAACATCACTGGAATCAAAGAACCATTCTCAGTGGTCCTCTTGGACCTGTAGAACCAGGAAGCAGAGAGCCATCGGTCTAGTGAACTGATTGACCATTTCCTTGTATATGAGCCAAAGAAACTATTTACTTCTTAACAACTGAGGTTTCTTGATGCCTTTCGCCACCATTTTTATAACTCAACCAACAGGACCATCCTACTGCTTGTCTAAACTGCCCTGTCACTGCAGGAACTGCTGGGCGTTTGTCTAGCGATCAACCATGGGACCCAGGTAGCCATGCTGACAGGCTATTTTGGCAAAATCAAATGGTCTGGGGCTGCAGTCAAACAATCCAACACGAATCCAGCCCCTCAACCTTCCCACCAACTCTGGTCTCTCTTGACAAAGATTCCTCAAATATTTCAACCATAAACCTTACCCAAATTCACCATAAAAGGAGGTACACTGCTGCCATTTGCTTGAATTGGGCTTCAATTAAAAAATGGGGAAATCCAGAATAAAGAGCTGGCAAGCTACCAGTGTGTCAACCAAACCAGACTGCCTGACTATCCACACAGCCTTATCCCTCCAGCTGGTAGTAGGTCTGTGTCAAGGGGTCGCCAAGCTTCCAGCACAGTCCCTTCATTTGCTTCTTTAACTCTTTTTTAAAGTTCATTTCCATGAACTTTTAATGGGATCACAGCATGAGGATCCTCACCCCTCTCCCCCATTCATCCCACTCACTCTCTCTTTAGTCACTCAGGTTGACATGAGAGGGACTGTCTACAAATTGGGGATTTGCCAATGTTGTTTTTGTAAAGGCTCTCTATTTCCTTCAGTTCCACCCCCTCCATTGCTGGAATCAGCTGGGATGGCCCCTGAGAAACAGCAGATGTAACGGCAAATCTGAGTTTGCAGAACCTTGGACTTTGTTTTGCAACAAGAAGTCAACATCTAGATTTCTCCTTACCTCCATTCCCTTCCCATTTCACAGATGGGAAAACTGAGAGTCACACAATGAGATTCCTTGACACCCACTTTGCCATTCATTAACTCATTTCACTCTCTTTTGGAATTGAGAAGGCAACAGCATTTGTCACTGTGTTAGCTCAATTGGCTGCACCATGAAATGCATGGGCAAAAATTGCAGTCAGTAGTCTAGGAAGTTTTGAGTCCTGGTTTTGTTGTTTAGCATCTGAAATCAAAAGCTAGAGCCAAGAAAACAGTAATTCTTGGTTGAACTGCCTCAAAAATAAATAGAAACAGTGGCCTAACTAATTTGAAATTCAACTCAGAAACAAAGCCAAATTGTTCTTTTCCTGTTTCTAATATTTTTGCTCCCACGTTTAGATTATTTAATCCACTTCCTATCTGTAGGTGGGCCTGCTGTGGCCCAAAGAGAAGGCCCAATGGCCTGAAGGCACACAACACCACAGGCTGGCTGGGCTAGTGTACCTGGGTTAAAAATGCTCTTGCGAAGCAGGCATCTCAGATTTAGAAAAACCTCAGCTACATCAAAATGGTATTCCTACAATCAGCAGGGTACTGCATTTGGACCTGGGGCTTTGCAGTTTCTAAACCAAAATGAATTTCAAGAAAAGATTTTAAATTGGCGAAAGGGATTGTTTACATAAAGTTTCATCTAGGGGGAAAATTGCCAAGATTTCTTAGCATTTCTAACTTAATCTACTCCCTCCCTAAAAACTCTTGGGACACTTTAGGTGAACATGGGGCATGAACTGAGCCAGAGAAAAAAGGGATTACAGTCTCATATTCACATGGCCACTGCATGGACCCCGCCTTTATGATTCTTCAACTGAAAAAAATAGGAGGCTCCATATTTATATTGTTTGTCTCCAGCCACATCTTTAACTGTTAGATGAATTCTCTGGAAAGTGAATGTTTTCTAAAGTACCAGGGTGCCTCTGAAACTGGTTGTTTGCTTTTTGGTTTTTTCCTAATGCTGCAGTGGAATCCTGGGTGTAGCCTTGGAATGGATCTGTTCATCCCTTGCACCATGCTAACCCCCCTCTCCCCCCGGTCTGGGGATTTATAGTGGGTGATGCAACCCCACATCTGTCCGAACACTGATGAGGACATGATAACATCATCAACTCATCGCTGAACCACCCACGTTAACCCAGTTTCCATTGCCCCCAAAACTGATAACCATCAGAGGCTGTTAATTCTCAGCAAATTATCTAATCCACATGCTGTTCAGTTTGTGTAAACCTCAGTCCGTGACGATTATAAAATAAATAAGCATGAAATGCCTGATAGTTTCCAATCTCTTCTCACCTAGACAGGATGGGCTGCTCAGCCTCAGCGGCTACCACCTCATTCCAAAAGGAACAGTGTAGGTTCACAGCTGGACCTGTTAGTGCCTGTTTCTGGGACAGAGGTCACAGACACACAGAGAGAGACACTCAATCTGCCCCATTCCTCCTACCACCACCCCAACATCCCAAAGGGGCCAGAGCTTCATTTCACGGATACGCTAATCACTGAATCAGCCCTGTCGTTTTCCGCACAGGCTCGGGGAATCAGGACACTGGATGGAAAGCAAATTGACCCTCAAAAAACAAAGGATGGTATGGTAGGAATTTGCAATGATGAGAGGGAGAGAGAAGCCAAAAAGGAGGCAAGCAGCTCTATGAGATACAAGGAATAATAAAATTTGACTGTTGTCACAATTAAGCACAGGGTGACTTTTGGGGGCCAGTGAGAAGAGGAGACAAGGTGTAGGTGAAGATTTGGGCTGGCTAGCAGGGTCAAATACCTTTAAATCCCTTTTTGCCTCTGATATTCTTCAAGGCTATCCCCAAAAGCCCATAATTCCCAAATTCTGTAATTCATAGATCCTATACTTCTCTAACAAAACAGACATTTGCTGATTCTCAAGCTCTGTGTGTCTGAGTCTGTAATCCAATGAGACTCTAATTATAACTGCTATGATTGTAGAAGTCTACGGCTAGCTAATTCTGTCATTCCAAAATGCTTATATACTGTGATTCTAAGATTATATCATTCAATATTTCCTTAATTTAATATTCTTACATTCCACCAGCCTTGTTGTATCCTATGATTCTAGTAGATCACAATTATGGATTTCCAGAACTTTAATTCTTCTCTATTTCTAATGCTCTACAAGTCTAATACCCCAGAATTCTGATTCCACAACCCTAAAATTCCATAATCCTAGTGCTTTATGCTACTAAATGTCTAGAAGATTTCTATATTCTCTAAATCAGCTTTTCAAGAATTCTAGCAGTCAACAATTTTAATATTCTGGGTTTCTAAAATCCTACAATACGAAGATATTTTTTAACTCAAGTTCTGTATTTTGCAGAGGCTACAATGCTAAGATTCTTAGTTCCATGACTTTTAACATTATATGCTCTCTAACTCCAGCATGTCTTACATTTTATGATTTTCTAATTTTATGATTTATGATTTTGTGATTACAAACAGAAAGTCCCTTCATCTACAAAGTACAGGAATTAAACTGTAGCTGGCCGAGAATCAAGTGACTGTCACAGCTGTCCTCAGAATCAGGTGGTGGCTTGTAGGAGGGCAGCCTTCCCTCTTCCTCCAGAAAAAACGGCCTCCTTCAGTCAGTCAGCTCAGCTCGGTCTCCAGGAGCTGCCCTGAGACAAAAGCAAAGGGGGAGGGGACTTTCCAGGGTCACAGAGGAGTTGCCCCCCTCCCACACCTCCAGGAGGCCCCTCCTCAACAGCAAGGTTTCCAAACATCTGCCAGCATTTGGGTCCCGATTGCTGTCCTTTAAAAGTATCCCTCTCCCTTTCTTGTTCTCCATCAAGGGCCCCCATGACAATCATTTCAAACAGCTAATGAGTTTCAGATGGCCTTCAGGAGCCGGGAGGGATGAAGCTGGGGGATAAGGGTTCTTAGGCCCCGCTTCGTGGGCAGGGGGGAGGGGCGGGGTCAGAAAGAAAAGTCTTTTGTAGCTAAAGTGTTACAGGGCCACCCACCCCTCCCCTTGCAGGCTCAGCGAGGGACCTGAAGGAGGCCTTCACTCTGTTGGCTTCTTCCTCTCTGCCCGCCTGTGTGCACTCTCCCAAGATTCGGACAGCACCTCCTCTTTAACCCCTCATTTCGGTTTTGAACTTAGATGAACTATATTCCTGAGAGCATTCCATGAAAACACTCGGGACATCTTGAGGCCGGGATGTCATTTCTCACCTGCTCAGAGATGCATCTTCGCAAAAGAGAAATAAACCTGATCAGAAACTGTGGTGACTCACAGTTCAGGCACACGGGGCAGCGCCCTGAGGCTGCGAGGCTGTGTGGGTGCAGACCTGCTCTAAGTCCAGCCTTGTGGCAGGTCCACGGATGCACTGGCTCCCGGGTCCTGGAGACACTGGTCCCCAGCCCAGTGCGGTGACTCACAGTTCAGGCACAGGGGCAGCGCCCTGAGGCTGCGAGGCTGTGTGGGTGCAGACCTGCTCTAAGTCCAGCCTTGTGGCAGGTCCACGGATGGACTGGCTCCCAGGTCCTGGAGACACTGGTCCCCAGCCCAGTGCACTGGGGCGGCAAGGCAGCTCCGCGATCCTGCAGCTGCCTCCTCCTTGCTATTCCTCCCTTTGGGAGCACTCCAGATGCCCTGCAGTTAAACCTAGGAAGCCACCAGTGCGGATCACGACCCCAGCGCACTCTTTACCTGCCAGCACCAGGGGGTACAGGAAGACCAGAGGTGCAGGAGGGGTGGCCCAGCCTTCATTTCCGAGGCACCCAGGGAGCCCAGGGGGCAGCTGGTGCCCAGAACCTGGCCGGGATTACACAGTGGGTTCTGTGGCGTTCTCCTTCCCTGCTGCCCGGGAACTTCCGCTGCTTTCAAGGTCTAATTTAGGGATCCACTTAAGCAAGCAGAACATCGTTAAAGGCACACCAGTGCAGTTCAGAGGAACTTACACATTCCCTGGCCCAGAGAGGCCATTCCTGGCCAGGGATCTAGGGGGACAGTTCTGCAACAGGATGTGTACAGTTACGGGTTTGGAGGGGGGTCTCTGCTGGCACAGGAGACCAAACCTTTAATTAAGTAACTCGCTGTTTCCTTTAAGATATCAACAACAACATCCATGTTCTCCTCGTTGCCTAAACAGGACAAATCCCGGGTTAAGCAGTTCCTGGTGGTCCGCGCGCGCGCGCACACGCACACATGTGCAGAGGAAGAAAAAAAAAAAAACCTGCCTGCAAGCCAGCCCCCCTGCTTCCCAGCAGCCACCGCCCCTCCCCCGCCCATCCGCAATTAGGGGTAATCTTTTGTTGCCTGGAAAGTGTAAAAATCGCCGGCTTTTCTTTTTGCATGCATAATATCCATTTCCCCTCCAAGTGCGTTATTTGGTTTGGGAATTACATCTATTTACAAGAGTAGATGTTGCACAAAGGTTGTGTTTATGTGGAAAATTATATCGGTGACACGGGCTGATTGGCATGTGGAGGCTGGGAGAGCAGGCCGAAGAGACCTTCTCATCAGCTTGGAATAACAAAATGATTGTATTTTCAGCAAAGCTAATTGATCACATACCTCGCTGGGCTATCTGTTTACTCAAAGGCCATCCAGGCCCTGGGAAGGTGGAGAGGAGCGAACCCCCCGGGCGGTGGTCACTGCCAGATGAAGGCAGCCAAGGTTCTGGGCTGCCCATGAAGACAAGAGGATGGGTTAGGGGTCATGGGGTGGTGAGTTGGGGAGAGAGGGACTGGCTCTCCTTGTGAAACCAGCCCCAGACGTGATCAGGCTCATGTCCTTTCTCCAGGGTCCTGGAAGTCAGTGTGGGATGGGCAGGTTGGAGTGGGATCTTGGTTCCCACAAATTGCACATGAGTTAGTTTCACTTCTATTACTAAAGTGAAAGCCAAAACAGGCTTTTGAACTGCTGAACCCCTTGGTGAGAAAGCGCTGGAACCTTGTTCTAGGTTTCTGACTAAAAGGCTCTGGGGGTCTCCAGACTCTGTGTCTTTCTGGGAGTCTGGGTGAGGATCAGGGTGGAGGGAAGAGAGAGAGGACGGTGGAGGGCTAAGAGGTGTGGGTGAAGAGACATTCAGCTTCCAAATCTGCAAATAGTCAAAGCCCAGGCCAACCCTCCCAGACTCCTCCAGGAACAAAGACCTGGCTCCTGCCTTTATGGGAGGAGGGTCTTTGCTTCCCCTAGAGGTCCCACATTCCTGGGCCTCCAGGTGTGGATCAGTGTGAGCGTTTCCTAAGGAGTTACTAACTTTCCCAAACTGACCCACACAATCCAGTCCTCCAGGCCAGAGAGCTGGAGTGCAGTCATGCAAACAAGCAGGAATTAGGATTACTTTACCTCACCAGCATTAAAGCATGTGGGGCAGAAAACCAAACACTTGGATATAGTTAAGCAAGTACTAAAATGACCAGTTATTCTAAAAACAACTTGTTGGAATTAGTCAAGGAACTGATTAATTTGCCATTCATTTGGCAAGCATAAAGTCCCTTTGAAAACCACCTGTTTAAAATAATCTGACAACCCCCACCTCCACCGCTGCCCATATTACAAATATGGCTGTTTTGCAAACTTCCAGTTGGAGTCAAAAGACTAGTGCCTCTTTACAAACAACCAGGCACAAGCAGCAGCCCCTGGCTTGACGGGTTCCAACTGTGGTTTGGTCTCCTCGTTGATAATCAGTTTCAGATTTAGTTAACTTTTCCTTAAAAGGAAGGATAAGGAAATCTTTGGGACTCTCAACAAGGATTTCTCCTGAGCAATCCTGAAACACTAAGACCAATGATCCCAATAGATTCATTCCCCAAACAGAGAAATTGAGGGCTAGCATATTCCAATCTTTGTTGATTCCTGCTGGTTTAGTGGGAGGGAGGGAGGTGTTATTTGGGGGCTCTCAGTCAGGCAATACTGAATAACAAACTTCCGGGGCTTTTTCTCCAAGATTGGTCCCACAGTGCTCCACCAATCTCCGGGCCTGGGACCACAGCCCCAATTTAGAAGAGTAGATGTTGTTTCGTTAACCTCCTGGTAGCACCATGTATGTGAGTGTGTTTGTCCACCATTGCGTTTCAAAATCTCTGACCCTTCAGAAAGACAAGCAGTTTATTAATGTGGCGCTCTCAGAATTGTTTTTTAATTGGAAACATTTTGCAATGAAAGAACATTAATAAAACCTGAATCCAAATCAAACTTCTCTGTGTATGTTATTTTTACTCTGCAGTCAAATGCTTTTATTAGATTTAAAACTTTCACTGTGCTTTTTATCTCTAGCTGTATAATGTTCTACAATAAAAAAAAAAAGCCCAATGACTCCGAAGTCTGGCAAAATAATATACTTTCTTGGATGTCTCTGTGTGTTGCCAATTAGCTTTGCCGTGAACGCAGGCCCCCATCCATCACCCGCCTCTGGGTGGCTGTAACGGAGACCTAATTTGTTTCATATGCCCTGTGCTTTCTGAGTCATTTACCAGCGCCTCCAACCTGCTGAGGAGCGGCTGGGCCAAAGGAGAGATGAATGACAAGGAAAACCCGAGACAAGCCAGAGGGACCCCTTATCAGAACTGGCCCCTTCTGCTGACCCAATGGGAAAAAATGTCAGCCTTCATGCCTCCAGCTTCTTCCTCCCAACATCCCCCCTTCTGGTCTCCTCTCTCTTCCACCCTTGCTCCCTTTTCCTGACCCAAAAGACCCAGAACTCACAGAAAGCAAAGCCTGAGAGGAGAATGGAGGACTTCTCCCAGTTCTCTAGCTTCCCAGGCTGACAGCCATCCTCTCCCCTCTCTACCCAATTCCCACCCCCTCCCACCTACTCCTTTTACGAGCCCAACTTTTAAACCTCTAGTTCCCTAGGAATTTTATGAATGCTCAGCACAAGCCAAAATAAACTCGTAAAGAAAAAGTTTCTAAAGAAGGTCATAGACCCTTACAGCAAGTGCTAAGCGGTAAATACAAAAGTTCTTAGGGTCGCTGGGAGCTGAGTGAGGTCTGGGTGGTGGAAGCTTGGGGTCAATGGAGGAAATAGAGGGAGTAGAGACAAAGAGTAAAGGCTTCCTTTTCTCTCTTGAGAGAAGGGAAGTCTTCAAACTCCAGACTCATGGAGTATTTTAAACAGTCCTATTATAGTTTGACTCCTCATTTTACTGTCACCCAGAAAAGTGAGGGATTTGTTCAAAGTCACACAGCAAGCTGGTCTGTGGTCTGATTCCCATTCTGGAACCTTCCTTCTTTGAGGTAGGATTGTACAACCATCCTCCTCCCACCCCCATGCCTATTCCCTCTATGACTTCTCCTGGGCTTCTCCCTCTGCTACCATCTCTCGCCTCTCAGCCCAAGTATCCCTATTTATAGATGTGCAGCACTGTGCTTGCTGACTTCTTGACACAGGTGTTTGTAATCATAGGTACACATCCACCATGCTCATGCTCCCAAGCACTTTTTGCATCAACACGATACATATGCAAGTAATGCAACCTGGGAATCAATGCCGCAGGTGGCAGTGGCTGCGGAGGCCATGACAGGAGGCCCAAAAGAGCCTAAATGATTCCATTTTCCTTATAGGCACTGACACAAAAAGGGAGGAAGAGGAAGGGTTTGGGGGTAAGGCCTTGTCATGCATGTGCACACAGGGCAGTTTCAGCATAGATTTGGGCAGACAGATGAGTCCCAGAACCACCAGTGCATCTTACAGGCTTTAATGCTGTCTCAGGGAACCACAGTTGCACCAGGCAGGGAGGCAGGCATGCAAGGAGTCAGGCACAGGCTGAAAAGGGTTGGGAGTAGGGCAGTAAACCTCCCACCCCCCATGAATCTTCTCTAGTCACCTGCTCATTGTGGTATTGGAGCTGCTGCTGCCACTTTTATCTCCGCTTCTAAGTGCACACTTACACATGGGTACACCCATGTAGGCCCAGGTGTCCACAAGTTTGGGTGCACATGCCTTGTACCCATGCTGCTGAGTATGCCCTGCATAGGTCACAGGTGGGAGCCACAGCGGCTAATGATGTAAAAACACCTGATTAACTCATTAACCTTACAGACCTCTTCTGGACCTCAGGATTATGGCATTAGCTCTTGAAACTCTGTCAGCACTGTCCAATAGAACTTTCTGTAATGATGGAAATGTTCCATATCTGTGCTGTCCAATAGACCTAATATACTTGCTACATATGGCTATTAGAATTAAGCTAGGTAAAAATATTCCATCACAGTAGGCCATATTTCAAGGACTACTATATTAAACAGTTCTGTGTTATAGAAAGTTCTGTTGGACAGCATTGCTTTCAAGCATCAACTTCCTTTTCCCTAGACGTCATCTACCATCATGAATGCACCAATGTATGGGAGCCCCTTGGTGGCTGGGTCTCCATTTCTTCTCTCTGGTCACCTCCACAGTATTCAGCATAAGGTAGATTCTCCATGATGATTCCATTTCAGAATCTTGGGTTGGGAAAGGACCTACAGAGAATTTAACTGAACCACTCCCAGGGCAGGAATCTGCTCCCACAACCAACACAGAAGGGGCCCACCCATCTACTCTCTGCACATTTCAAGACACAGAGAATTCACTCTCTCCCCAGAATGCCTGGACTATGAAAACTTGGCTATTAGAATATGCTTCCTAAAATCTAACTGATATCTTTCCACTTGCATGCTCCACCCTGACTCTGTCTTCTGGAATCTCATTCTTTATCTGGAATGACCCCTCTAATAGCTAAATAGAGTTCTATCTCTCCCTGTTCTCCTTCAAATATGTGACTCAAATCAGAATAGCTAATTCTAGCTGTAGACTAACTGGTCAGCAAAAAACAGCTGATACTGAACTCCTTTGATTTAGAGACTATCCTTCTGTTCATATTACCCATACTTTAAAAAGCTCATATTAGGTTGGGGTTGTGTGAACCACCCAAGTCATATATCTGGTCTCAAAACTAAGTTGCTCCAGTGGGGAGCAAAGTCGATATGGTCCCGACCAGTACTGCTTCTTGATCTGGTAAGAATGCCTCACTCCTAAGGTAGGCCCACATTTTGAAAGGCCTTCTTCAAAGTTATCTAAGCTTGCCTCCAATGCCAGGACCTACCCAGGATTTGCTTACAGGTGGGACACTTTGAGCCCAAACTAAAACCTACAAAGTCTCAGTCCATTTCTTCCATTTCTCCCCTCTACTTCTTGCGTAGGGTTGACCAGATACTCTGAACTCCAGGATTCATTTCTATGGGTTTATTCTGGGGTGGCACAAGTGGAAAAACAGCTTAGTTCCTAGTAAAACAGCCTAGAAATAAATCACTTTTGTTAGCCAACTAGCTATTTCATTTGTAGGCCACCATGAAATTGGATCTCTAGAATAGTGCTGTCATACTGATTTGGAATGACTCAAATTGTATTTAAAGACAGGGACACTCTAGAGGCAGTCTTGATCCCTATGTTCACAATATAATGGGAGAAATAGTCTGCATTGGATGGGCCTGGAAGAGAGAGCCTGAAGGGTTACCTGTAGGAGATGTTAGCTAAGTTAGGTCTAAAGAACCACCCAGGAAAGAGAAGGAAGGGCGGGAGAACTTCAGGCCGAGAAAACCGTGTGCTGAAAGGGCTCTGGTTGTGGGTCTACTGGTTTTGCAAGCTCAAGCAGATCTTTAACTTTTCTTGAACTTGTTTATCTGTCTTTAAAACTAAGAGAACAGCCTACCTCACAGGATCAGACTTTCATTCAGTTATTAAAGAATGTCCCAAGAACCATGAAGCCAAGTCTGTTCAGGTGGCAGGGACATCCAAAAGAGGAAGGCAACCCCCTTCCTTAAGGTGCAGCAGTGCAACTCCCTCCAAGGTCAGCTGACCCTGGTTAAGACCTAAGTCTTAAAGGAAGGTAAGTAAGAATTGTCAGAGGAAGATGTTCCAAACAGGGGGAACAGAATGAAAGGCCCAGAAATCTAAAGGACTCTGGGGCATTTGGGACCTGGGAACTAGACCCATAGGCTGATAGAACATGGGGAATTGTTGACCATGGCTGGACTTTGAGGCATGAACCTGAAAAAAACCTTGAATACCCTTCAGCAGATGGGTGGGCTTGAGCTCTGAAAGATTTTTAACCTGAAAGACATGATCAGATTTGCAGTTGAGAGCGTTTCTCTGGAAGCCAATGTGGAAGCTGAGCAATCAAAGAGGAGGTTGGTGGGATGTCTAGATGGTAGAAGATGAAGTTACTATCAAGTGGTAGGAAGGAGCAGTATGGCCACAACAAAGGCCCATAGGAGACAGCATCACTGGGAACTTGGTAATTGGTGATACCAAGAGTCACTCAAGTCTACAGTTTGCTTGTTTTCTAGAAGGAATACCAGCAGTTATGGCAATATTAGCTAGCACTTATTATATATTAACACCATTCTAGGTAGTGTGCTAATCATCTTACATGCATCATCTCATTCAATATGAACAGAAATTCTGTTAAGCAGCTGCTATTTTATTCCCCATTGTACAGATGAGGAAATTGGCTCTGAAAGGTTAGGTGACATGCCTAAAGTCACACAGCAGACCCTGTGATGATATTCTGGGCAGCCCTCATCTCCCTCCTTCCCTCCCTCCTGCTTTTCTCTCTCTCTCAGGTTCTGGGTTCCTGCCAAGCTGTCCACACCCTGACCGACCGACCACCCAGGCTCTCAGGCACAGGATGTTTCCTCATCTGCCTTTCCTTTGGGGCTCTCCAACACCAGATCTGCTCTCTTCAATGGAGGGAGTACCACACTCACTCATCTACCAACCATCTGTCTATTCCCAGTGCAATGCTCAGCCTGCTCTGGGCCCAGCCCTGTGAACAGATGTACCCTCTGCCAACTCCACTCAGTACAGGTGAGGACAAGTGACATGTGCTCTGCAGACTCCTGTCCAACTGCCCTGCCTAGTGGTGCCCCTAATTCTTCCTTTCTCTCCCTTAGCCTCTCTCTGTTCACAGACATTTATCTATTTTTGTTTGTTGTCTCTGTCTCCCCTGTTAGAGGTTAGCTCTCATGGACAAAAGTGCATCCCCTCAAAATTCACATGTTGGTATCCAACCCTGGGTATCTCACAATGTGACTCTATATGAAGATGGGGTATCTTTAAAGAGATAAGCTAGCACCATATAGTTAAGGGTGGGCCCTGATCCCAGTGACTGACATCCTTGTCAGGAAAGAAGATGAGTACATAGACATTCTCTCAAAGATCACAGAAAAGCCAACATATATAGGCAAGAAGAGAGACCTCAGAGTAAACCACTCTTCCAATACCTTCCTTCTGGTCTTCCCCCCCCCAAAATTTTAAAAAAAAAAAAAAAAAAAAAAAAACCAGATTTCTGTCGTTTAAGTCTGTGGCAACATTATTGTGGCAGCCCAAGCAAGCTAATACAGTCTCTGAAAAATGTTCTATCTCCAGGGCCTACCTCAACCATGGCTCTCAATAAATGTTTATTGATTGAGTATGTCAGTGTATGTACATATAAAATTATTTACTTAACATGTGCAAAGATGTGAGCATCTGTGCGTGTGCATGTCTGTCTATGGATGACTCAGGTGTGTGTCTGTGCATGTACACTCTGATTTTTGCATCTGCAATTCAGTGTAAACACATGTTCATGAGGGTGTATATGTGTGTGTTCCAGAGCAGATAGGTGAGAGAGTAAATAGAGCATGTCAATGAGCTTTCCACACAAGTGTGCCTCAAGCACAGTGTAGGGACCTGAGTCTGGGACTCTGTGTGTCTGAATATGCCTTTGCACTCACAGGTGTGTGTCCTCCTCAGGGAATGGCCCGCGACTGGAGTAGAGACAGAGTCTCTGGCCTGGCTGAGTGCTGGGGGGAGATCCAAGCAGCTAGCTCTCCATGAGATGGATTCTCAGAGGAAGAATATGGCCAGGCCAGCTAGATTAGGCCCAGTCATGGGGGGGGGGGTCATGAAGGAGGAAACAAAGCTAGCAGCAGCTCCCCTTGAGCCCATACCTGCCCCTGTTCCCATATTCCCCACTGTGGTCCTGAGAGACTGAGAAGCATGGCCCATGTGCATGCACTTATTGCCTGCTCCTCGCTTGGTTCCTCTTGCTGAGATAGAGATGGTGGTGGTGATAAAGATAGCATGTGAAGATAAAGTCATGTTTTATTCCTCACCTCACTCCAGCAGGTAATGGTTCCATGTTCAGGGGAGAAATAAAAGTAACTGGTGGTATTCCTAGCTTTTCAAAGAGAAATAGGACTGTGCAGAGAAGCTGACACAGAGAAATGGCCAAGACTGAAGATGCAGGAGTTTGCATAGACCGAGGCTGCACAGAACAGAGCAAAACCTGAGAATCCCCCAAGTGGGAGAGTTTGGGATGAATCGCCAGGCAGATTACCCCAATGTGTCTTAGAGTCCCCTACTGCATCCAGGTCAGAAGGGACTAAGCAACAGGGCAAGGCTGGCTTCAGGCCCACCCATCTTAGCACAGAGTGTCCTACTGGGGTGACCCCAGGAGTGAAAGGGTCACATTTTCTATCAGCTCAACGAGCAGAGGACCCACATGCTCAATTCCTTGTCAGCTACATAGGCAACTTGCTTTGACATACACACATGAATCATGGGCAAAGAGCCTCTCTCCCCCTGCCCCACCCCCACCCATTGACCTTAGAGGGATCTCATCAAATCTCAGTGTGCTTCTGAGAGGTTCAGTCATCAGTCTCTTTTTAGCAGTCAAAAAACTGAGGCATAGAGAAATTATTCCCAGAATTTGTTTTGTGGTAGAGGTAGGATTCTAAACCACTTTAATCATTATGTCACAAAATCTTCTTCACAGATATCTCTACCAATCCTAGCCACATATTCCAAACCCTGAACGCAAATCCAAGGACATAATGACTGCACCATGGTTCACCCCTCTCATCCTGAGGATAAAGTTTAGCCACCTAATTCCAGGCCTTCTTTAGGACCTGAATCCTCACCTTTCTCTTTTCCTCCACTTCTTACTCTTTCCCTACCCCAATCTAGCTTTCCAGCCTCCTGCTTTCATACCTCTGCTCCTCCATGCCCCTAGCCTGACCCATCTGCCTACAACACTCTTTGCCCAAGTGCAGCTCATAGACCACTTCCTCCAGGAAGGCTTCCCTAAGTGCCTTCCTCCTTCTTAGAAAGGTCCTTTAGATTTGCCTGGATTTTACTTTAGCCTTCCCCAGTTCCCACTGCTGTTCCCAAAGAGTTCTATTCACTCTTTACCTTGAGTATATCACAGGCTGTGGACTCCTGAGAATTAAAGACATGTAAGTTTGTTCCTAAACACCAAAACACCTAGAACAAAGTGGAGCCCTAGTAAATGTTTGGTGAGCAAATGAATGAATGAATAAATGATGTTGCTCATTATTCAGGTGTCATCTAAAGCCTTTCTTGATATTCATTAGAGAATGGCAGAGAAAAGGGGATGGGATACCAGCCATACATTCTCCATTCTGCCCCCAATTTTTATAGACCTTATAGTCAGCCCCCACTCTCTAAATTCTGAAGTTTTTTTACCTAAATTGAAGCAAATGAGTCCCCTTTGATTTGAGAACAAAGAGATGCTGGCTATGAACAAACCTTGGAGCTACAAGGCCCCAGAAAGCCTCCCTAAGTACTGTTTCAGTTCCCTGTGCTGGGCACAACCTGGTCTCTCTCCCTGTCAAGGAGTTTTGCCTGGATGTTAGGGGCCTACCTTTGAGCATCACTTGAACCCAGGCCCCCTGGCCTCCCCTCCCTGGGTACCAAGTTCAGTGTCGTCAATCTAGGCTTAACCCAGCAGGAGAACCTCAAATTGAGGGCCAAGGGGCCTAGCGGGGAAAGGTCAACCTGGCAATTTATGGTGTGTGGGACCAGTTTCCTCCCAGCACATGATCTATCAAGGCGATGTTTTCCTTGGAAAGCTGCTCTCTCTCATGTGGACCCCTCTTCCTGGCAAGCAGTTCTCCCTCAGGTGCTCCAGAGTTCATTGGCAGGCGAGGGGGAATGGGGGGCAGAGCCTCCTGGGAAGGGAGCTGTTTCCATCAGAAGTGACAAATGAACTTCCTCAGCCCTAGGCCTCAGCCCCAGCACATTCCTACAGCAAAGGCCGCATGAGGGCCCCTGGGCGGATGGAGCCTTGTATGCTGGGTGGGCTGCCTGGCCTGGCTCCCCCTGAAGCTACTTGGACGCCCTTGGTCTCAGGGGCTGCAGCTACTCTAAGGGGGGCACAGACACCGGGAGTGAGCCTCAGAGACCAACACACAGAGATACAGAGACTGATGGAGAAGGTAGGATGTTTGTGGATACAGAGTCTGGTTAAGTAACCAAATTGGACAACAAACTGAGAAAAACAGACATTATACAGAGAACAAAGGAACATGGAGAAGGCACTCTAGAGCAAGAGCAACTGTGGGGTTCAGGGTCTCAGAGACCATGCAAGACAGAGAGGGGAAAAGAACAAAGAAGGGCCTGATAGGACCACAGTGTGGGATGGGGGCCTGATAGGACCACAGTGTGGGATGGGGACCTGTGGAGAGCTGGGAAATCAGAGAGAGAGAATATAGAACCCAAAAGGAACAGACAATCAGAGAGAGACAAAGAGGAAGGAGCTTAAAGGAGAGAGACCCTGGGGAGATGGAGGAGCATGGAGGAGGGAGGGTAAGACATGTGGTTATTCATTGCAATCTAGGCAGAAGAACTGCAGAGAGAACCAAATCTCCATGACCCCACATAAAGACATGGGTCAATTCCCATGATTTAGAGCAAATACATAGAAAATTCAAAGGCCTGAGCCTGGCAGGCAGAATACCTTCTTCCTGGAGGTCCCCCTGGAAGACCTGGGTAAGATGGGCATGGGGAAGGCACTGGGCTAGTGGAGGATGACAGAGGCCTCAGAGAGAGGGGTGCAGCAGGGCTAGGATAGGGAAGAGAGGCAGCAGTGACTCTGGCAGTGTCCAGTAGGAGAAAGGAAAGGAGAAATGGCCCCTCATTCCACTGGAACTGGAGGCTATTGCATTGATCATAGAATCATACTCAAGTTTGAAAGTCAGATCCTTTAACCTCCATTTAGCTATTTATTGAGTCTCTACCAGGTATCAGGGGCTCCCTGGTTGGGGGGGATACCACAGGGAACAGAAAGATGAGAAAGTATGGCCTGAAGGAGCTTATTTTCTAGTAAGAAAGGAAGGATAACAAAGATGTGAAATGAGAGCATGTGCAATGGAGATATGCACTATGAATGAAAATAGCAGGGGAGGAGGGGAGGCAGAGGAGTTGGTGATTATAAATGGTGAGCGGTGAAGACCCTACAGAGATGTTATGAATAAGATGGAGGAGCAAGTTATGAGAAGCTTCTAGAGGAAATGAGGCTGGTATGTCTGTGGAACAGCTAGGAGAAAAGCAGGGCCCAAGAGAGTGAAAGTGGACAAAGGGACCAGTAGGAGATGTGGAGAGGTGGGAAGAAGGGTCAGGGTCAGGCTCAATGAGACTGGGTAGCTGTTGACTCCACTGTGAGAGGGATGGGGAGTCAATGGAGAACTTGAGCAAAGGTAGGGAACTAAATACTTACCTCTGCTTCAGAGGTGACTGGCTGCTGTGGTCTCGGCAGAAGCAGTGGCTGGGAACAGGACGTAGGGCTAGGGGTGGTGAGAAATGGTCAGGTTCTTGCTCACAGAGCAGAACTAACAGGATTTGGAGGTGGATTGAATGTGGATGTGGGATAAAGAGAAATACATGAGCCATAGTCTCCTTGCAAGGGTACTTCATTTCTACTCTTACTTCCTAGGTGAGACCCCCTCCAGGTGCCTGAAAGAAAGTGCCTTCCCTGGGTGGTGCTCAGAACCCACCAGAAGGGCCCTTTCAGCAGGCATGCAGATAAGACTGCAGTGACAGAAGCTTCAGATCTTCCCTACAGACCAACCAATGGAACCAGGACCAACCTCTGCCCTGCCCTTTGACAACTGGAACCCCTGGTCCCCACCCCCATCATCTGGGTGCTGCCCCCTGCAGAGGAATTTCTTGTTCTTCTGAAGTACTGGCTGCCTTCTCTGCAGAGCACTCAGGATGGTTAAAAGAATAAAATAATTACAGGAACCAATTTAGGTATTGTCCTGGGACCAAGTCAGTATTCAATAAATGTGTCTCATCATCACCATCAATGAATAGAAATCATACAGATGTGGATTCAAGTTATATGTTCTTGAACAAAGTATTTAACTTCTCTAAGTCTTGGCATGTGCACCTTCAAAAAAGGGCATTGCAATATAATATTCAGCTGCAAAAGGCAATAACATTTTGGTAAATGCAACATCATGGTTAGAATTTGAAAACATTGTACCAAATGAAATAAGCCAGCCACAGAAGGACAAATATCTATGATCTCACTTATAAGGTACCTAGAATAGGCAAATTCATGAAGATAAAATGATTAGCAAGGGCTGAGCAGAGAAGAAATGAGGAATCAGTGTTTAATGAATACAAAATTTCTTTTTAGGGTAATAAAAATGTTCTTGGACTGAAGAGTGGTTATGTCTGCACAGTTTTAAATGTAAATGTACTCATTGTTACTAAATTGAATAGTTCAAATGACCTTTTTTATGTTATGTGTATTTTATACCTGAGAAAATAAACATAAAACTGGTAAAGAAAGGGGGGGGGGGCTTTGCTCAACTTTTCTTACATAGCTGCTACAATTAAATAAAATAATGTATGTGTAGAATTTACTGCTTAGGAATTATAGTAATTGGTGATCAAGCTCTGTGTTGAGTCAGCTTGTACCCCCTTGTGAACTGAATGTTAAATTTTCAGGAATTATATAATTCAACTGTGTAAAACATCTTCTTTTAAAAATAAATGATATAAAGTTACAATTAAAGAAGTTAAAGTAAAAATAATCATACTACTCAAAACCCACCATTTTCTACATATATATACCTTTTATGATTATGTATAATCTTAACATGACTCACATCTCATATTTCTGTATGTTGGGAATGCTAAGGAATGATGTGCTACTGTGTAACCCTTTTTCAAATCTGTGAAGTCACATTGGTGGCTTAGAATCAGTCACAGAGGGAGCACACACTCAGAAATAGACCAAGCTGCCAATCAGAGTTTAAGTTATTGTTTTCTTGATAATCTATGCATGAAAAAGTGATGTAGAAAATGCTCACAATGCAAATTAAAATTAAAAGTAAGTTATCTCAGGGTCTCTGCCATTTAGTCTAGGCACAGACTGAGTTTTACAGGCCCAGGGCAAGTCAACTTGGAGGCGACCAGCTTGCACCCCAAAGCCCAGTGGGGCTCAGGCTGAGATGCAGACTGAATTTTACTGGCCCAGGGAAATCCAACTCAGTGGAGACAGGCTCCCACCCAGCAGCGGGGGGGGGGGGGAGCTCAGGTGAGGGTTCCAGCCAGCACCTGACTACTCCCAGTTGCCAAGGTAATGCTCTTGGGAGATAGGGTGGGGATGCAACTTTGCAACTGAATGGGCCACTAGGGTTCAGGTTAGGCATGGACTGAGTTTTTCAGGCTCAGGGAAATTTGGAGGCAACCAACTTGGAGGCAACCAGCTCACACCCCAAAGCCCAAACTTGAAAAACAAGGGCATCAAGACACCCCAAGAGCGTCAAGACACCCCAGTCAAAAAGGGTTATACAACAAGCCTAGATGCTTGGAGGCACTAAAAAATACTTAAGACCCAGCAAGCTGAAAGAGGAGAAACAATGAAAAAGAAGACAGACAATACAATAGAAACCACATCTAGTCACCACATCCACTCTCCGAAAAGGAATAAATAGCCAATGGAAACAAGATATAATCACCACAGCAGCAAAAGCACAAAAGCAGAGTTAACCACAACTAGGTAGGCTTCAACATGCCATCTAATACTAGAGCATGAGTCACTCAATACATAGAGCAAATCCAAAAGGAAAACACAGGAAAGTGGAGGAATGCAAATACTCAAGCAAACCCTAAGAAACATAACTCACCACCAAAGGATAAGCAATCTGCAGAAACCAACATGGATGATGTGGAAGAAATGCTTCATATGTCAGACAAAGAATTTGGAATCAGCATGATAAAAGCAATCAATGAGGCCAAAGAAATGGGGATAAAAGGGAAAGCAAGAGGGTAGAAGCTTTCAACGAACTAGAAGAAGTAGTAGAAAAATATAGAAAAGAATGCAGCAAAATGAGTAGTATCATTGACGAAAAGAAAAATGAAATTGAAACCCTAAATAAGAAGCTGCAGGAGATGCAGTGTACAAGAGGAGCAATAGAAGAGCTCAAAAATGCAGAGAAGAGCCAGGAAAGCAGATTAGAAGAAATAGAAGAAAGAATCAGCACACTAGAGGATATAGAAGTAGAGAGAATGAAGAAAGAGAAAGAAAAACAAAGTAAGAAGACAGAAGAAAAAAATCAGAGATCTCTCAGATACCCTAAAGAAAACAAATATAAGAGTACTGGAATCCCATAAGGTGAAGAGAAACACATAGAATCTGAAAGGCTCTTCAATGAAATAATGGAGGAAAATTTCCCAAACCTGAAGAAGCAAAAAGGACACCAAACTACTTTAATGAAAAAAAAAAAAAAAACACAGCAAGACACATCATAGTAAAACATTCAAAAGCCAAAGATAAAGAAAAAACTATGAGAATAACAAGAGAGAGGAAACAGATAACCTACAAAGAAATCAATCAGACTGACATCAGATTTCTAAGAAAAGACACTCCAAGCAAGGAGAGAATGGGGCCACATCTTCAAAACACTCCAAGACAAAAAGTGCCAATCAAGAATGCTCTATCCAGCAAAATTGTCCTTCCTTTACAAAGGGAAAATTAGAACCTTCTCAGACAAACAAAGGCTCCAGAAATTTGTTACCACCAAATCCCCACTCCAAGAACTCCTGCAAGAAGCCCTAAGATTGAAACCTGAAGAAGAATGAAATGAATGAATAATACTCTTTCTTTTCTAAAAAAAGAAAAGAAAGAAGAAACTAAAACAGAACCCCAAATGACCACCAGGAACCCAATGTTAGAACCTCAAACATCAATAATTACTCTAAATGTCAATGGGCTAAAGTCATCAATCAAAAGACACAGAGTTACCAACTGGATTAAAAGACAAACATTCTGCTGCCTCCAAGAAACACATCTGATGCCAAAAGACAAGCATAGATTGAAGGTGAAAGAATGGAAAACAATTCTACAAGCAAATGGCCCCCCAAAAAAGGCAGGGGTAGCCATTCTTATAGCATACAAAGTAAATTTCAAAATTATAAGAGTAACAAAGGATAAAGAAGGTCGCTATCTAATGGTTCAAGGGTCAACCAACCAAAAAGACATAACAATTATCAACATATACTCACCAAATGAGGGTGCACCAAGATTCATAAGACAGCTACTAAGAGAACTGAAAACAAATATAGATGAAAACACATATGTAGTAGGAGACTTCAACACCCCACTCTCAACAAATGACAGATCAAAAAAACAAAAGGTACACAAGGACACAAAAGCCTTAAATGAAGACCTAGACAAAATGGACCTAATAGATATCTACAGGACACTACACCCACAAGATAAAGAATACAGCTTCTTCTCAAGTGCACATGGATCATTCTCTAAAATTGACCACAAAACATGTAGGCCACAAGGCAAACATGAATAAATACACAAAGATTAAAATAATACCAACCATTTTTTTAGACCATAAGGGTATCAAACTAGAAATCAACAATGCAAAGAGAGCAAGAAGAACATTCAACACTTGGAAACTGAACAACATGCTACTAAAGGAAGAATGGGTAATTGAAGAAATTAAAGAAGAAATTAAAACTTACTTCAAAACAAACGATAAAGAAGACACAACATTCCAAAATGTCTGGGATGCAGCAAAAGCATATCTAAGAGGAAGATTCATAGCAATACAGGCCCATATCAAAAACCAAGAAACTAACCAAAAAAAAAAAAACAAAAACCCAAAAAAAAAAAAAAAAAAAAAAAAAAAAAAAAAAAAAAAAAAAAAAAAAAAAACAAAAAAACAAACCAAAAAAAAAAAAACCAAAACCCAGCAGAAGACAAAAAATAACAAAAATAAAAGAAGAAATAAATAACCTAGTAGTCAAAAAGACTATCCAGAAAATCAACAAAACCAAAAGCTGGTTCTTTGAAAAAATAAATAAAATTGATAAATCCCTTGCAAATCTCACAAGGTAAAGAAAAGAGAAAATTCAAATAAACAGAATCACAAATGAAAGAGGAGAAATTACAACAGACACAAAAGAAATTCAAAGGATAATAAGAGATTACTATGAACAACTATATGGAAATAAATACAACAACCTGGATGAGATGGACAGATTCTTAGAAAGATGCAACTCCCCAAAATTAAACAAAGATGATATAGAGAACTTAAACCAATCACAAGCAGTGAGATTGAAGTAGTCATCAAAACTTTACCTAAAAACAAGAACCCAGGATCTGATGGCTTTAAAATGAATTCTACCAGACATTCAAAGATGAAATAATGCCTGCATTACTAAAGCTTTTCCAAAAAATTGACAAAGAAGGAAAACTGACAAGCACATTCTATGAAGAAAACATCACACTCAAACCAAAACCAAATAAGGATAGCTCCAAGAAAGAAAACTATAGACCAATTCCTTTAATGAACATGGATGCAAAAATTTTAAACAAAATCCTGGCAAACCAAATCCAATGATGCATAAAAAGCATTATTCATCATGACCAAATGGGATTTATCCCAGGGGCACAAGGATGGTTCAACATCCAAAAATTAACATAACACACCATATCAACAAAGAGAAAAACAAAACCACATGATAATATCAATAGATGCAGATAAAGCATTCGACAAAGTCCAGAATCCATTCATGATAAAAGTCCTTGAAAAATTAGGGATTAAAGGAACTTACTTCAACATAATAAAAGCCATCTATGACAAACCTATGGCAAAGATCATCCTAAATGGGGAAAAAACAAAATCATTCCAGTTAAGATCCAGAACCAGGCAAGGATGCCCACTCTCCCCACTACTCTTTAACATTGTACTGGAAGTTCTGGCTAGGGCAATAAGGCAAGAGAAAGATGCAAAAGGGATACAAATAGGTAAAGAGGAACTGAAGTTATCATTATATGCTGGTGACATGATTCTCTATATAGATAACCAAAAAAAATCCAAAGAAAAATTGCTTTGAAATAATAAACCAGTTCAGTAAGGAAGCTGGATATAAAATCAACTCACAGAAGTCAGTAGCTTTCCTATACACAAAAAGTCAAATAGAAGAAGAATAAATCAGAAAAACCATCCCATTTACCATTGCACCAAAAAAAAATTAAAAACCTGGGGGGAAAAAACTAACAAAAATGTGAAAGAATTATACAAAGAAAATTTTAGAATGCTGCTGAAAGAGATAGAAGACATAAGGAAATGGAAAGACTCTGTTCATGGATTGGAAGAATTATTATCATCAAAATGGCCATCCTACCAAAGGTAATCTATTCAATGCAATCCCCATAAAAAGCCCAGTGATATTTTTTAAAGAGATAGAACAAAAGTTACTAGATAGAACAAAAAGATAGAACAAAAATTTATATGGAATAACAAAAGACCTCAAATATCAAAAAACCTCCTGACCAGAAAAAGAGAGAACAGAGGTATTACAATTCCAAGCTTCAAACTATACTACAAAGCCATAATAATTAAAACAGCTTGGTACTGGTACAAAAAACAGACAATCAGATCAGTGGAACAGAATTGAGTGCCCTAAAATAAAACCATACATAGGTAGTCAACTAATCTTTGACAAAGGGGGAAAAATTTACACTGGAACAAATAAATGATGCTGGGAAAATTGGACTAAGACATGCCAAAAAATGGACCAAGACAACTCCCTCACACTATGTAAAAAAATCAACTCAAAATGGATAAAAGACTTAGATGTCAGATCTGAAACCATAACATACATAGAGAAAAACTTGGGCAAAACCCTCCATGAAATATAATTCAGAAATCCCTTTCTGGACACATCTACAGATGGCAAAAAAATGAAGGAAAGCATAAACAGCTGGGACTACATCCAATTAAAAAGCTTCTCTACAGCAAAAGAGACAACAACAACAAAAAAAAAAAGAAGCCCAACCAAATGAGAAAAAAAATTTTGCCCTCCACAAGAGTGATAAGGGTTTAATAACAAAGATCCACAAGGAACTCACACAACTAAACAGAAGCAAAACAAGAAACCCAATCAGTTGGGTTCTAAAAAGGCACTCTAAAAGAGTGCCAGTTCTAAACTGGCACTCTAAAACTCTAAAAGAGTGCCAGTTCTAAAAAGGTACTCTTTTAGAGGAAATACAAATGGCAAACAGGCACATGAAAAATTGCTCAACATCACTAGCAAATCAAAACCACAATGAGATAGATACCACCTTACACCAGTAAGAATGGCCCACATCCAAAGAATGGGCAACAACAAGTGCTGACAAGGATGTGGAGAGAAAGGAACACTCTTACACTGCTGGTGGGAATGTAAACTGGTCCAACCACTATGGAAAACTTTGTAGAGGACCCTCAAATTAACGAAAATGGAACTACCATTTTACCCAGCAATTGCTCTCTTGGGAATCTACCCAAAAGAGACCTCAATGTGGGTCCAAAGGGACACCTGTGCTCGGATTTTTACAGCAGCACTATTTGTAATTGCAAGGACTTGGAAGCAACCTAAATGCCCCAAAACAGATGATGGGATGAAAACAATGTGGTATGTATACACTATGGAATATTACTCATCAATTAAAAATGACAAATTTGATGATTTTATGATAACATGGCTGTACTTAGAAGAAATCATATCAGCAGAAACAAGTCAAAAGGAAAAAGACAGAAACCAAATGGTTTCACTAATATATGAGATATAGTGAAAAAATAAAAACCTTGAGGAAAAGTCAAAACAAGCTAAGCACCAAACTGAGGCACACAACTTCAGGCAGGAGGGAAAAGAGAGGGAATGGTGGGGAGTGTTGAGGGGGTAAATCCCTGGGATTACAATGATGTGAAATTTATATATAAATAAATTTTTTAAAAAGAAAAACTTCCCCCCCAAAAAATAAGTTATGTCTTTAACATAAAAAATTGAGGAAAAACTCATTCAAATATTCAAAATCTATCATGTAGTTCAGCAAATAATTTGCATATATCAATGAATGACTAGAGCTGTAACATATCTCTGTTTTGCATGTATCTTGTTTGTTAATATAAACAAAATTATCAACCATCTAAGTCAAAACTGCTAATCCATCAACTGTAATCATAAATTGACTACAAATACAAAACTCAACAGAAGCGGTCTCTAAGAATTAACTGGCTACATGAAATTAGCAACATGTAGGATGTAGAAAAAGCAAACAAAAAGACAAGAAAAAGTTAAAATTAACAAACAACAGAACTAAAGCACACAGCTAGGGAGGAAGAGTAAAATTGGGAGGGGTGAGTACAAGAGATCATAATGGTACATGGGTGACATGGTGTTGGGAGAACTTTGGAGTATAAAACAATGGAAGAAATATATATAATTGGTTAAAAAGCAAATTAAATATAAACATATATTTTACTCCTATTTCTAAGGTCTCTATTTCAATAAAATTTATAATAAACATAAATACACACATATGCTCATATACTTTTAAGTCATGATTCTGAACAGTTACTAGGGTATATTGCTATATACAGAACATAGCAACATGATTTCAGTTCTGGTCATTTTAGGTATGGGCTGGAGCAGTGGGCAGTTCGATATGTGTGAGCATGGTGTTCAGGCTCCAGAAGTGAACTGGAAGTGTGAACTGGGGTAGTTATGGTCCCACAGATGCATTCAACACAGTTGTGCTACTGACTCAGGTGCCAGACACTGACATATCAGCAAATCTAAGATACCCAATGGCATCTGCATTCATTAAACCACAAACATAATACTGGAGTAAAGCATATGATAGAGTTACAAATAGGACCAAAAAGAAAGCATCAAGTAGCCTGATAGAGAATGAATATGAAGGGAAACAGATTAGTTTTAAATAGGATGGCCAGGGTAGATCTCACTGCAAAAGAGATGGGTACCGAAGTTCTGGAATGGATAAGGAATCAGAGGGGGAGTTTTAACTGGTATATATACACTATGGAATATATACCAGCATCCTGGAACAGGGTGAATATAGCACACATGCGTGTGTACCAGCTCTCCTCTCAGCATTGGAAGGACACTTAGGAACTCTTGCACTCACTCTCACTCCAATTTTCCTGCAGGAGTCTGAGGTTGAGGGAGAACAACGAAGAGACTGGAAGAACCCAGGGGCTCAGTAGCTGGCTGCCTCTACAGCAGGAAATCATCATCTTGTCTCACCAAGGCTGAGTCACTTTGTCATCACTCATTTGTCTCTTTCCAGCTCTGCCTGGAGGGTGGCTGTAAGTGCTCTGGGCCATGGGCCATGCCTGACAAGGGCAAAACTGTATGGCAGACACAGTCCCATTAGCAAGAGGATTCCCCCACTTTCCCTCACAAAACTAAGATGATCTTCCCACCACAATTTCAAAATCACAGCGGACAATTCCAATAAACTGACACTTCATCTGCGGCTTCATTGGCATTTGCTTAGCATGGCCACAGATCCAAATGGCTTTTTGCACCACTCAGTGTAGCCAGGGAGGTGCCTTAACTCAAAATGCATCCTAACCACAGCCTTTTTCTTTGCCTCCTATTCCCAGAGATCCTATGCTCCCTGCTTCTCCAAAGTGTAAGAGACCTTTGAAGACATAAAGCAAGTTAATGAAGGTTTAGAAGAGTCTTCAAAACCAGAGATAGATGGATTCATTTGCATTCATTTCCATTTAATTAAACAAACATTTACTGATTATCCTCCCTGGGGTCAAGCCCTGCAATTTTCCAGGAGTGATAAATAAATAAAAGATGGTCCCTGCCTGGGGTAGATTGCAAAAATGACCACAAATGCTCATCTCTACATGCCTGCATCCTTACAATGCCATGGAAAGGCTCCTCCCATCAAGAAATAGAGTCCCTGTGCCTCCCCATTGACCCTTAATTGCCCAGGGGACTTGGTTTGGCTGATGGAAGCCAATACATGTGACTTGATCGCACGTGACTTGACAAATCTTTGTATATTGAGAACTGTCCACTTTCTGGTATTGGAAACCCTGATACCACATCAGAGGAAGTCCAGTTTGACCTGCCAAGAATTGAGAATCATGCCTTCAAAATATTCCAGTCACTGCCAGGCAAGCACAGACAGCCAACACCTGCAGAGGACCCACTCACATGAGCCCAGACTAAAGTACTGATTCACAGATTCACTTATCACAGAGAAACCATCAATCCATGGTTGTTACTTATAGCACCAATGTTTGGGATGTGTCATGCAGCAAAAAGAACAGAGGCTTTGCCCATACAGAGCTCTACTTAAGAGCCAGGCCAGTCTGTAAGTGACACTAGCTTAGTGTAAGACAATCGGGAGTAGTGGAGATGTTGGCAAACTGTTCCAGCCTAAAGAAAAGGGCCTTCATCAGCTCCCAATTACTGCCACTCAGGACGTCACACCAGTGTTTCAGAGAAAATTTAAAGAGAAGTCAAAATCAGAATATTAATGTACGAGTTCTCAGTGTTTAAATGCTGACAGTATGATTCTCTTTAACAAAGTATAGTCTAAATCATTTGCAGTTTCTAATTTGATGGAAGAAAGAATATTTTAAACAAGACAGCAACAGCGTTAATGATGGTAATAATAACTTTTAAAGAGGAAGTGGAATGCAAGGAAGGTTAAGCACAGGGTTTGTGGGGAAGGCCCCTAACCCTGTAGGCAGGGGCCTCCACACACTCCAGGTTGGGTCTTGAAGAGGGAAGACATGAAGAGCCAGGTATGGCAGGAAGAAAGACACAGCCTACCCTCAGTGCTCAAGGAGCAGGAGCTCTTGGGAATGGCATCCCAGTGCTGTGGAGGAATAACAGTGAGGTGATGGTGATTTGCACACTGAAAATAGAACTTGTAGCTCTTCCATGACACCTTGGATTTTTTTTCTCATGTGATCAACCTTGACATGCTTTTCTCATATGCAACTGCAATCCTTTAATTCATCTCACATCTCAGTCATTTTCAATGTTTCACTACTATAATCAGCATCACAGAAAATAACCTCATGTGTAGAGGCTAGATACCTAGAGGTACAATTTCCCAGTCAAAAGGTATGTGCATTTTTAAGATTTGCACAAATCTTAATTTTTCTGCTTTTATGAAATCGCTGATGATGATTATCACAAAATGTTAAAATGCCTGCTTTTCTAGGTTGTGCTTTATCAAATGTTTTATTCTTTTGATCTTTATATTTTAAAGTAGTGTTGTTTAACTTTCATTGCTTCCATTATGAAAGAAGAGTTGACATCTTTTCAAAGAAAAACATCACTTTATTATGCAAATCCCTGATGCCTTCATCGGCTTAAACCCATCTTTCAAAACTTAGTAGCCAACTGCTGGGTAACCAACCCAGTCCTCATAGGTTCACCATGGTTTAGCAGGCAAAGAATGTTGGAGTCCTTAAATTTCTCTTTTAGGATTTTAATGATAACGAAACAGCTTCTCAAGTTTCTCATCTTCCTTCCCTCCTTCCCCAGGGTAATGCCACCCTTTTATCATCTCCTTCTAGGCCCAGGTGTACCCACTCACATATGCGCACACCCACTGTGCCCAGGTGCATACACAATCATGGCAAGGGTACAATAATGCAGGTGCTGGCCGTACACCCTAATGGGGGGAAAAGCCTGAGGATATCATTTACCCTACAGCAACCTAACTGGGTGACCATTTGGTGCAGTCTGTATCTCTGGTAGCATCTCTGGGAAAAGATTTGTAGAAGTGTAATTCTTGGGCCAAAGGGGATGGCCTTTTTCAGGCTCCTGCAAATTTTCACAAGAAGAATTGAGTTACCTCCCACAGAATCCTTTGAACCCAAGCCCAACCCCCAGTACTTTTGGTGCCTGGGAATAAGGAAAATGGGATTCCACTTCATTTGCATTTCTTTGATTTCTAATAAGGAAGAGTGTTTATCATATTTCTTGTCCATTTACATTTGCAGTTTTTAATCCGTCTTCCTACTTATGGTGGTTTTTTTAATGACAAAGCACCCAATGTTTTTAAGCAGGTCAACACAGCTTATCTCTCATGAAATCCGTACCTCGTAGAAAGTACTGAGCTATGTGTTTTGAGAGACATAAATGAGAAGCAATCATTATTCTTACAAATCTTGTGATACAGTCAGGCAGACACATCCATACCCAAAGAACACAATTAGAGAGCAAACTAGACAGCCTGCAATCTAGTGCTGAATGGGCATCAAGGATGCTAAACATGCCGAGAGAGTTCAAGGAGGGGAGAGAGAAGCCAAGCTGGTGTGGTCAGGGAGAGCTTCTTGGAGGAAGAGGCCCACACTGGAGACTTGACATTTCAAATATGACTTTACATAGTAACACATGTTTCTCTTTCCTCCTGCATGGCCCTTTTAACACTTTAGGAGGCAATCAGTCTGAGGAGATGAACTAGTTGACCTCTGCCAAGGCCCCACCTGGCCGGCGCTGGTTGGCCATTATCAGTTACCATGGTAATGGCAATAACAACCACTGACACTTACTAGACCCTGGCCATGTGCCAGACACTGTGTACTAAATAAAATAATTATAAGCCTTGTGCTTATAATTTAAGTTACTCTTCTTACAGATGTGAACAATGAAATTAAATGTCCCTCAAAGGTATCAACACAGTGAGGCTGACCTTTGTTTCTGCCCTGTTTGTCCACCTCCAGGAAACATGCTCCATGTGCAGCTTGCTGCAGCCCCTTGGCCAAACAGCCTTTCCTACTGGCCCTGCTTGACCCTCCTCTCTGCAACCAGAGCCAGAACTCACATTGCTCTGACTGCTCTGTGGGCATGATTAACAGAATAGCCCAGAAATAGAAGAGGGTAAGGTTGTGATGGAGATGGTGACTGCCAGGGGCACAAAGAGAATGGAGTGTAGAACGGTCCCCAACCCCAAGAGGGCATGGGTGTCAAGAAAATCTTCTTATAGGAGAGCATAACAAGTCAACCCTGAGAGATGGAGGGATTGGCTGAGCACAGGAGGGGAAGGTGGCATTCCAGCGAGAGGAAGCTGCGTAGGGCCAGAAGGAATGCAGCACAGGCATGTAGGAAGGCAGAGAGAGACAGACAAAGTCAAAGCTCCTCATTCCATCACAGTGCTGACCACACCATGTTATCATCACTCATTGACCAATCTGCTCCCCACAGTGCACTCTGAACATCCTCATGTTTTCTTCGCAGGACTTTAGCACTCAGGACCTCGCCAGATGACGCCTCATAGTGGGACAACTGGCTTGTGCACAAGGACAAGAGCCAGTGTCCTTCTATCTGCCCCTCAACACTGTGTTGACGAGACTACGGGCAATGTAACAATAATAATCACTATGAGCAGAGCAAACATTTACATAAGACAATGAGTAAGGCACTTCTTTATCTTCTCGAATTCTCAGAAAAATTCCATTGTACCCATTTCACAGATTAGAAAAAGGGGGCACACAAAGGTTCAGTAACTTAATCTGTGTCCCTGAAAGACATTATGTAACTTAAAATGTTAGAGCAACAACATGGAAATCAGACTAGACCGAGGTTCAAATACCAGTTGCACCAATTAACTGCTGTAGGATCATTGCTTGTATTTTCCAGTCTCAGTCTCCCCATTTATGAAATGGTGGGAATAACTTCACAGGTTTGTGGTGAGGAGCTCATGATATAAATAGAAAGCACCTCACTCAGTGTGTGGTACATAGCAGCTAAACAGGAACTGACAGCCATCATTTTTGCACTGGAGTCAACAAAGTTTTTTGGGGGGGTCAGATGCCACCAGCACTGATCTCCTAGTCCCCATATCCTCAGAAAGGACCCTCTCCCACTACACACAGCCACTCACAGGCCAGTGTGTGAGTCAGACCCCCATTCTGCTTGGGCCTGCCGTTTCCCAATCAGCAAAGTTCTTCCATATAGAGCAATCTTTTCCACTGCTCCCAGCTGCCAGCAGAGGCCGGCATTAGAGAGCGTCTTGGCTCCTATTGGAAGAAAAACAAACTTTGCAGAAAAATAAACATTTTTTAAAAAGTCCTGTGGTTTTACATTCAAGACCTAATAGTTTTTCCTTTCTTTTTTTCCCCAGATACCACAAATCTTCTGCTGGAGGAAGAAAAAAGGAAAGATACAAGGAAGAGACTTTTAGATTGTTCCTCCATGCAGACAAGTCCCAAAATGGCTGCATTCAAGGACCTGGGTCCTGTGTTTGTGATGTGGCCAGGAGTTTGGAGGTCCCTTTTCCCTACTCTCCCAACTGCCCCTTCTTTCTTTCATAGCTCCGGAAGGGCGAATCCAGGAGACTTTTCTCACCCACTCAGAGAGCATGGATGACTCGGGTGCTGCAGAGGGCAGACATGGTGTAAATATCAGGGAGCCCAGACAGTGTGTCTCAGTGTGATAGGCCTGTGACATTTAACTCCAAAATACAGTCATCTCCCTGCAGTAAGCTGACTGGACAGAAGCCATCCTCTCCCAATGACCAGTCTAAAATAGGAAAGTATCCCCTAGAGAAATACAAAACCACCACCTTTGAGAACAGCCTGCATGCTGCCCATTCTCAGCAGGCAAGTAGCGAAGGACCAAATGCCTGGCAAGCCTCAGAGATAAGGATCTGCCATGTGAGCCTCCATGCCAACCTGCTCCAGGTCCTGTGAAAGGCAGGTGGCTGGCAGACAATACATAGTGCCCCCTGTACAGAACTTGCAGACATTGGGGTGCTCTTCTCACCTCTGTTCCCTCAGAACCAAAGCTCCTGAGCCTGCCCTCCAGGCCACAGAAGGCCTGGAGACAGTGTTCTCATGGTAAAAGCCTTCACTAAACCTGCAAAGGTTGAGGACCCCCCCAAAAAAACTAAGAACCATGGCTTTTTTAATTCACTTTTTTCATTGAGAGTCGAACTATCTGGAGGCAAGCACCTGACTTATTTGTCTAGGTATCACACAGCTTAGGAGAAGATCTGGCATTTTGAATATTTGGTGGAATGAATGAGTGAATTAACGAGTGATAAGTGGATTATTCATTCAGGAATTCAGAGCTCAGACATCAGTTTCTCTGCTGAGGCTGGGGAATGACCTAGCTGGCAGAGTTGAGCTGGGATGATGAGGGGTAGGGGATGGGAGGACGTCCAATAGATAGAATGAGGAGAGAGTTGGGAAGTCACTTCAGGAAACATGGTGAAAAAAAATTCACAAATGTTCTAGAGACCCAAACTTCTTTAACTGTGGTTTTGCATTCTGGGTCTAATGGCTTTTCCTTTCTTTTCCCATACAAGCTGTCCAGTTTGGCAAGAAAGAAGGTTATATTCAAGGCAGAGGTGGGAAAGAGGTTTGGAGACAGATGCTGGGGCCAAATTCTAGGGAATCTCAAATACAGTCTCCTCTAACCTAACCCTAAAGCAGCACACTGGGGCAGCACAGGGAGGGGTGGGGTGGGGAAACCCCCAGCCAGGCAAGTGGGCACTATCACAGGGCTACTGCTGAAGTAGTTGAGGTGGATAAGGCCTGATGGTGTGCTGGAGAAAGGAGACAGAATTATGGGTACTACCATAATTCTCCCTTACAAATGGTGAAACTGAGGCCCAGACCTTGGCTCGTAAATGGAGAAGCCATGATGCCAGGCCAGGCTGGCCTCCCTTGGGGTCTGAGTTGCCAGCTGCTGCTCCTGACTGCTGTCATTTGAGACCCTGCTCTTCCTCATACACTCACTTATGTGCTGGGTTAGTGGAGTTCACTACCCAGTGGCAAGCAAGACCTTCATGAGAAAGAGGTTCATAGGGGAATTTTTTCAGGCCTGCCAAAGTCCTATACATACAGGTTTGTAAGATGCTGGAAGAATTGTTGAATGTGAAACACTTTGGGGAGCAGGAAAATAACCAGCCCTCACCCCTACTTGCCATAGTGGCCTGAGGCGCCAGCCCTGAACTCAGGGCAGCCTGAACACTGAGCTTGCAGAGTGGGTATTAACACAGGCCCATAGAGCCACAAGAAGAACATAAGCAAGTCTCCAGGGGAGGCATCAGTGATCATCTTTTTAGGCAGGTGAGGTCCTCTTAAGAAAGGAATTGAAGATCTTTCAGGGACCACTGAGGAAACTGGATTTTTTAATGTGAAAGGAAAACATGGCAATGGAAAATCTGACTAGAAATGTAGGTTTTGGTGCTAGTTCTTGAACTCCTAGCTGTGTGGCTGCAAAATCAAATCTACCTTCTAAGCTTCAGTTGGACCATCCAGTCAATGTGACTGCCCCTTATTTTCTGTCCATAACTGTGTTCCTTTGCTGCACTCTCTCTAGGATCATTATTTCTTCTATTTTACTTATTCATCAATGCCCTCATGCCCTCTGAAAAAACACTAGGTGGAATTAGTTTCTCTTCCACTTGGTGCAAGGAGCACTCATTTCTCTCTCAGTGGGGCTTACACATTTTGCTAACTTGTATTTCATATATTTGCTTAATCACTTAACTAGTATTAATTTACTTGGCAAATCTCCTGAGTTCCAACTACTTGCCAAGATGGCAAAGGATGGTGGGAGTATAATGAATAATATAATGGATGTTTGGGATGAATTGTGTCCCTTAAAAAGATAAGTTGAAGTTCTAACCTCCAGTCCCTCAAAAAGTGACCTGATTTGGAAACAGATTCCTTGCAGATATAATCAGTTCAGATGAGGTGAGATAGAATAAGATGGATGCCTAATTTGATATAAAGGGGGTCCTTATAGAAGAGAGAGAGAGAGAGAGAGAGAAGCCATGTAACAACAGAAGCGAAGATGGAGTTATGCAACTATGGAACACTTGGGTTTACCAGAAAGTAAAAGAGCTAAGGAAGGATTCTCTTTCCAAAGTTACAGAAAGAATGGTCAACACCTTATCTCAGATTTTCCAGCCTCCAGACCCATGACAGAATACATTTCTGCTTCTTCAAGCCATCTAGTTTATGATACTTTGTATGGTAACCTAAGAAACTCAGACAAAGAACAGAAATAAATGTTCTTTTTTTTCAAGGAACAACACATATCAGACAATTACAAAACGGGATGCTGTGATGAAAAGAAGTGCTCTGTGCAAACACAGAGGATGTGGGAAGTAGCTCAGTCTTAGAGGAGGATCAGAGTAAGCAAGGTTTCTCTGAGTGAGCAAGACTGGAGCTGGGTTTTGAAGAATGAGTAGGAGCTCTCAAGAGAAAGTATAATCTAGGCAGAAGAAAGAGCAGTACCACATGTGTCCCCTCAGTCTTTCCTACTGGTTTGTACTTCTTGGGAACATGAGCACAAAGCACTGACTGTGATATTTCTTGAATCTGCAGAAAAACTGGATTCTCTAGACAAGAAGAGAGGAAGAAAGGACAGTGTGTGTGGGTGGCTGCCACCTAGAGACAGGAAAAAACTGAAATCATCAGACATCCCAAATAGAGAGCAGATGGAGGGCAGCAGCAGAGGCCAGAGAAATGAGGCAACCCAAGCAGGGATGCCTTAAAAAAAAAAATTGGGTTGCTCTCTAGGGTTCTAACTCAGCTGGGAAGGAAAGCAATTTATGACCAAAGGAAGTAGGCTGACAGTAAACAAAAATACAGTGACCCCTGAGTTCCCACTGGACAGAAGATAGATGGTGCTGTCGTAAAAATGAGATTAATTTTAATAAGGGCTTTCACCAAGCAGCAGACCCTGGCGGCCAGAGGCCTGTCACAGGACTGATGACAGGCAGCGTTGCTGATGAATGGGGCTGACCCCAGCGAGCTGAAGACATGGGGAACAATCAGAACAATCGGAAGCTTGGGATTGGTCTCTGGCTGTCGATTGGGTAGCTGCTGTTTATGCAGATTCTTTATCATAATGGTTGGTGTTCCAGAGTTGGATACCCACAATCCAAATATCTGAATCATGAGTTATCCCCAGGCAGAATGGCATGGGACTGTGCTTACATACCTCCCAGAGCAAGGAGCTCACTATTTATAAGGACTATAGGGCAGTGTTTCCTATGGAATACCCTTTGTCTGGTCCCTTGGCCACAGTCTTTGCAAGACTGTGATCACTCTTGATTCAAATCAGCCAAGTGTTATTTAATAAACACTGCCTGAGAACTCACTGTGCAGTGAGATATGAGAAGAGAGACAGTTAAGAACTAGTTTCTGATTCCAAGAAACTTCAGAAGGGAAACTGACCATGCCCCAACTCTGGCAAATGAGGAATGAACCTCAACCTTGGCTACTGCCCCTGGCCACATCCTGAACCCTGACCCTATTATATATTCAACCCCAATCCTTGAAGGCAAACTTAATCCTGAAACTATTTATAGATTAAGCTTTCAGCCCAACTCATACTGGGCCCAGAGGCAGTCCAAATCCTAAGCCTTTTATGGACTAAGCCGTGGTCCTGGTCACAGCTGGGTCCTCACTGATCCAGGACCTCACAAACAGGTGCCTATTTGAATTGAGGAAGAGGGCAAATGAGACTGTGTAAATGGCTCAGTGTGACTGGAATAATGTCCAAATCCTTGCTTCTCATGAAGGATGTATTCAGGAGCCAAGCAGGGGGTGGGGAGGAGTGGGTTCTGAGGCACAGCCTTCAAGAGCACACAAAGACACCCCTGCCCTTGAAGCATGCTGGTACTGCTGCTGCACTTCATTGCATGTCACCCCGCCGGCCTGTTCTCCTTGGCAAAAGAGATTATGTGAATTTGCTTGTAGGCCAGGTTGCTTCCCCTCTGCCCCACTCCTGAGCACCTACTATGTGCTGGGTCCTGACATGGTCACAGGTCCTGACCCTGGGACACAGGGACAGATGGCTCAATTGCCTGACAATGACACCAGCAAGGACCCAGTCAGATCTCTAATCATTTACTTAGTCAACAAAACAACGAGAGGGATCACCTTGCAGAGAAATGGTGACCCATGGGGCTTATAAGCTGAACACCTGCCAACCAAATAAAACCAGTCTCCATGATTATCCAGCACTCAAACCCCCCTGGCATCAGAAAGCCCAATTCCTTGTCAGCCATTTCCCCGATTATGTATCAATAGATGTCACACCATCAAGTCCTGGCTCCCAAGAGAGCGTTTGAAAAGTCAAAGATGTTTGTCTAATGCAAACCGATGTCATGTCGGGAATTAGTTTGACTAATAGGCCTTTAATTAGATCCTTGTGAGGTCTGGGTCCCAAGTAGAGGCTTCCCAAAGTTTTCATTTAGAAGATAAACTATCCCTTCCCCCAGATTGCCACCATAAATCTCCCTTTCAGTGTGCACTCAGAATGGCAGAGCCAGGCAGTAGATTTGTTTCTCCTGCCAATTTCAAGAGCTTTGTGCCCAGTCACTCAAGGGTGGTGGGCTCAGGATCCCTGCAGGCCAGATCCCTTGCTGTAGGAGCTGGGGGAGTGTCCGATCCATGCCATCTGCCTAGGTGGGACCTTGCTTCTCAATAGCCAGGAGGCATCTTTCCAAACAGGAAAGGGTCAGCCTATTAACTTGAAGAGCCCTGGGAGGGTCAGTTTCCAAGCAGAGGATATGAGGTGACCATGATTCAGGGCATTTCTCTTGGGTGGAAAGGGACATGGAAACCTGGAGACATCCTAGGAATGAATGGATCAACATACCACACTGGCAAGTAGGAGAGATTTCACATAAATTAATACATGTCGCTCAGCAGGCACCAAGCAGGTGTTGAACACATGATCATGTAATCTGTGCCAATTCATTCTGCCACTTTGACCTCACTCAAGAGATGCTCAGAGTCATACCACTGAGATCAGCCAGCCCCTGTCCAGGGCTTTCCAGGCTCTGGTACTGGTCAATCTCCAGCTGCCTGGTTATACAGTTTGCGACAAGTTCACAAAAATCAAGCCATTCAAAAGCATTCATAGACAGTTGGCATTGCTATGACAAAATTTATGGTATTTCACAAAAGTATTACTGGTGGGCAAAAGATTAAAATTTAAAAAGTGTCTCATCACAAGTAGTCTAAAATGCAGAGCACAGAAATTTCTGAGATGGATCTTATTACCTTCTCACATTGAGAAATTGAGACTTGGGATGATTCACTTGACAAATCTATATCCTACGTGGTGTTGAACCCAGGTCCTCCAGACTCAAAAGTTATTAACAGTGTTTTATTCCTGAGATCAAGAGTCACATATCTGACTTGATACGTTGCTAATACAAAAGTCATAGTATTTTGTTTAGCTTTGGCGGTGTCCTTGTTTTGTTTCTCTATTTTCCTCATATGAGTAAATAATCTGGTATTTGTCCTTCTCCTTCTATCTTATTTCACTTCCCATGCTCCCCTACCATTCCATCAAGTTATACAAATGGCAAGATTTCCTCTCTCTCTTTCTCTCTCTCTACATATGTATCTATCTATCTATCTATCTATCTATCTATCTATCTATCTATATATATATATATATATATATACACACACATATATGTACATTTATATACAGTGTTCATCTGAGTAGCACCATGTATATTGAGACTACAGGTGTGGGGGGTGGCAAAGTGGGGAGGGGGCCCAAAATGAAGGACTATGGGTGCTTTGGTGGTGGGGTGGTGTAGTGACAAACATCTGAGGAAGGTGTAAAACCTAAAAGTCACTTGTTTTCCTTTAAGGGAAGCACTGAAATTCCCCTTTGTCCTCAAACACCCAGGGTTTCATCCCTTGAGGAACTAGAGATCCTGACAGAATGGACTCCCTTCCCCTTTGACAAGAGTCACCAAGGCTACTTCACAACTCTCTCTGAGCCTGTGCTGGCTTCAATGGCCATGTTCTAGACCTTTCTCCCTCCTGAGACATGGCCTGTGCAGGATGGTATGTATGCAGTGGTAGGCCATAAAAGTTCACTCCCACCCTACCCTATCAAGTGTGCAAACCTGTTCCAGTGAAAGCTGACCCCAAAGACTCCATCCAACCACGTCTAAATAGAGGAAATAGGCTAGAAAGGAAATTAGCCCATCTATCTGATAGGCCACCCCCTCTATCTCTCCCTATAAAGCATGGACTCAACACTGCCTCCTCTAAGCTGTCTCCACAATAATAATTTGGAAACTGGAAAGCTCAGCCTGTCAATGCCAAATGACAAGAACTATTATAGCAGCAGGGGTGCCTGGAAATTTGGAAATGCATGAAATTTCAGACCAAAGAATCAGGGACTCATACAGCAAATGTTTATTGAACAAGAATAATGGGTCAGGCCCTGACAACTTCAAAGACAGAGAAGTCAGGATCAGATAATCCTATAAACTTAATGTCATGGACCCTTAGGGTATTGAAATTATTAAAAGCCTCGAATAATAGGATCATAAGGCATTAAATAAAATCAAGAATCACAGGAAACCTAGGACTCCAAAGAACCAACAGGGGCTGTTACGGGTTCTCTTATTCAACCAGGCAGGAAAATTTTAAGTCCAGAAGAGGAAAGAAGTGTTTGCTGCAATGTCAAGAGTCCGTGGCAACCAGAATGGGTACAATGAGGAAGAAATGGGCCTAAACATTGAAAATGGAGTCAAACGGCAGGACCTCTGGTGAAGCCTGAAGCTGGATCTGAAATGAAAACCAAGGTTCAAATAAGATAAGATAGGGTCAGAGAATCCTTAGACTAGAATAAGAAGAGGTCACAATGGAGGCAGATCCTCTTGGCTTTCCCCATCTCCGGCTGATGGGGACTAGCTTGAGCCGAAGCAGGACAGCCCATTTGATGAAGCTGGGTGACTCCAGTGGAAAAGGTTTGCTTATATGAAGCTGAATTTGCCCTCCCCATCCTATCCCAGTTCTGCCCTCTGAAAATTCTAGACTAGTAGAAGGGGATTCATGATCCTTTGTTCCACAGTGATAAGAGTGCTCCTCCTGGCAGAGGCAAGTACATAGAGAGGTGGGAGACAGAGGGCATGGGGTCTACTCTCAGATACGCAAACATAGGGAACAGAAGGTGGGTGTTTCAGATACCTTGGGAAGGGAGCGAGAGGGTCCTCAATGGGATCAAATGATGGAGTGCCAGAGGCTCAAGATCTAACTCTGTCTGTTTGTATCTCCCACTTCCTGTGTGGCATGGCCTGCAACACAACCAGAGGCGAGAGGGAATGCAGATTGCATGGTCCCAGGTAGGTCACTGGTAGGGATCTCCTATTCTCCCCGTGGCAGGTCTATGGCATGCCCTCTCTCTGCCCCTGGGTGGCTTGATGAGGCCCTGGAGGAACCATGTGGTGGGCTAAAGGTGTAATGTGCAGGCTTAAGTATCTCTAAAACAACTAGTAAAAACCCTGACCAAATCCAAACCAGATGCCCCAGGGCGTGCAGGGTTGAGAGCTGTCAGCACCTTTGCATTTTCACCTGCTCATGTGGGTTGCACCTGTAGGCAACAGAAACACGGAAGAGCTTTAGGCTGCCCATCAGGTTCAGCTCTCGCTGGCCTGGCCAGTGTGGAGGCACTGAGAGGCCAAAGGAGTAAGGCAAGAACCCTCTCTTGAATATGTCCCCTTGCTCTGATATTACTCCCCTTTTTCACAGTCCCTAGCACAGGACCTCAGGATTTATTACTGTCTGAACTATACTCCCCAGCCAAGAAATTGGGTAAGTTTCCTCTCCCCTCCAAGCCTCAGCTATCTCACATGTAACATAGAGATGTTAATAATGACTCCAAGTCTACTGCATGGTTCATTCATACAGCTGGACAAATATTTACAACAGGTCAAGCATTGGACTAGGTACTTGGAATGTGGTGGTGAACAAAACAGATATTATCCTTGACTTTATGAGTTTACATTCTATAGAGCAGACAGGCAAAACAAACTTCTACCTACTTATCAAGACAATTTATAAATGAAAAATATGTAAATGCTTTGAATAAGACTGACTGGATGCAAAGAGAGCATATAACAGGGCAGGGAGTAAAGGAAGCCTTCCAAAAATATGTAAGTTCAGACCTAAATATTAAGTAGGAATAAGACAGGGGAAGTGTTCAGGATAGAGTACCCTTGCAACAAATAGCATGTGCCAAGGCACTGAGGCAGAGGAGTACTCAGCCCATTTCCTCCTTGTAATCGAGGTTAGAGAAGAAGGGCAGGGCACCACACCTAGTGAAGGAATCTGCACACACATGCACTGTATGTCTGATGGTCTGTTTTCTTTATGCTAAAACTCCTGCTTTTAACAGACACTCCTGTCCCAATGATGCCCAAATGAGTATTGGACATTGACACCATTGGAAATTAACCAAGCAGGCCAGGGTTACCAAGGTCAAAATAACCAGGGAGTTGATAACAAGTCTAGGGGCTGAACACGATAAATATCAGAAGCATCAACTGTGATGGACTGTTCTCATGGGCTGTATGCTTAAGATTGTCTTTGTTTAATTCATTATAAAAAGGCCAGCTTGAGATGAGATGAGAGAATGTTCTTCAGGATGCTTCATACAACAGATCAGTGACCAGTGATCTGGAAAATAAGAGCACAGCTCTGTCTCTATTTATTGGCATTTTGGTAGTGACTGGCAGCAGGATCCAGTGGATAGAGGACAGAGCAGGCAACAAGATGAGCTTGGGGGGCAGTGGGAAACCTCTAGGTTTCCAAGGGGCCTCCATTTGATTCTATTTTACAATTCACTTTAAACTGAACACTTTAAACACTGAAGTTACAGAATAACCTCAGTGGAGCATTGAGCTCATGGGTGCAGTTTCCTCACCCCTGGCCTGAAAGAATGTCCAGGATGTAGGGCTCGAGAAGCAAGGGGATCAGTCATGCCAATAAATGCCAGAGGCCAGGATACAAGCAGCCTCTCCCCAACCCTGGACTGCCTCTCAGGATTACAATGTGCCTGTCACCTTCTTTGACCTCATTTGAGACCTTGAGGCTAATGGAACAGGGGCCCTCCATTCCCTCAGCCAGTTAAGGAACTGAGGCCCAGAGTGGTAAGTGAGTTTACACAAATCATAAAGCAAGTTAGTGGACTTGACCCCGAGTTCTCTGACAGGAAATTAGATCAGATCATTCCCATGAATGACACTCAATCAAGATCCCTGCCCCACAGAAATGGACAGCCTTAACAATGGAGATAAAAGGTTGGGGTCAAGGAGGGAAGAGGTTAGAGACAGAAGTCAGACAGACCAGGACAGGTTTGAAACCCAAGGTGCCAAGAAGAAGGTCTGAAATGGTGTAGAATGAAAAGCGTTACCAAAGTTGAGATCGCCATACCAGAGTCAGACCACTGTGCTAACATCCAGGAGAAGGACCGGATGACCCCTTACTGGCCCCTTCTCTGGAGGCCACATCACATCTGCTCCCTCCACCCCACAGCCCACCTAGTGAGATTTAAACACAGCAGCTCAAGCCTGAGTTTGAACAACACCCAGCACCACTGTCCAACTCCTGTGGCCTTGGTTACTGGGGCAGAACCTGTCCCTGATGCCTCTGGAGATTTCTCTCCCTGTGAGGCCCATGGAGTACCCCTCAGGGTCATCTCTGCTCCTGCAGCCTGGAATAGCACAGCCTGGAATGCCTCAAACCCCTGGGGCCACTCTCCCCAACTCCTCAAACCTCTAGCAGCCCTGTTAACTATACCCACTGCCTGAAAGGGCTACCCAGACTCTTTCCTTGAGGCACATATACCTGGAAGCTCAGTCATGCCCTCTTGTTCCTCTAAAGTTTGGTGCGGCACTTAGCCCTCCCTTAAGACCCCTCACCTTGATGAGAGAGGTGGCTCTTCCCTGCTCAGCAACCCCTGTCCTGTATCTGTTTCTTGGGGGGTTGAGCTTCATGAGAGCAACATCTATGCCTCTCTGGTTTCTGTCGCACAGAACCCAACACACAGTAGGAGGTCAGTACATGACTATACCTTCCCCTTCCTTTCTGGAAAGAAAGCTCAGTAAAGAACTTGGACCATGGCTTTTTTAAAAAGTGCAAAATTGATTCATCATTGTTTAAATCCTCCACTGTCCAACTGAACAAAGTCCTGGTTGGACCAGTTTACATTCCCACCAGCAGTGTAAGAGCATCCTCTTCTCTCCACATCCTCGCCAGCACTTGCTGTTGCCCATTCTTTGGATGTGGGCCATTCTTACTGGTGTAAGGTGGTATCTTATTGTGGTTTTGATTTGCTTTTCCCTTATTGCTAGTGATGTTGAGCAATTTTTCTTGTGCCTGTTGGCCATTTGTATTTCCTCTTTGGAGGAGTGTCTTTTTAGTTCTTCTCCCCATTTTATGATTGGGCTTCTTGTTTTTGCTTTTGTTTATTTGTGTGAGTTCCTTGTGGATCTTCGTTATTAAACCCTTATCACTCTTGTGGAGGGCAAAAGTTTTTTCCCATTCAGTTGGGCTTCTTTTAGTTATTTCTGTCATCTCTTTTGCTGTACAGAAGCTTTTTAGTTTGATCTAGTCCCATCTGTTTATGTTTTCCTTCATTTTTTTTGCCATCAGTAGATTTTTCCAGAAAGGGATTTCTGAATTGTACTTCATGGAGGGTTTTCCCCAATTTTTTTTCTATGTACGCTATGGCTTCAGGTCTGACATTTAAGTCTTTTATCCATTTTGAATTGGTTTTTGTACAAGGTGTGAGGATGTTGTCTTGGTCCATTTTTTTGCATGTCTTAGTCCAATTTTCCCAGCATCATTTATTGAAGAAGCTATCTTTGTTCCAGTGTACGTTTTTCCCTCCTTTGTCAAAGATTAGTTAACTATATATGTATGGTTTTATTTCCAAGCACTCAATTCTGTACCATTGGTCTGATAGTGTTGTTGTACCAGTGCCATGCTGTTTTAATTATTATGGCTTTGTAGTATAACTTGAGTCCTGGGGTAGTTGGCCCTTCATTCTCTCTTTTTTTTTGGCCAGGAGGCTTTTTTATATTCAAGGTCTTTTGTTATTCCATATGAATTTCTGTAATTGTTTTTCTATCTCTTTAAAGAATGTCATTGGAATTTTTATAGGAATTGCATTGAATCTGTGGAAGCAACCAAAATGTCCGAAAACAGATGACTGGATGAAAAAAAGGTGGTATGTATACATAATGGAATATTACTCATCAATTAAAAATGACAAATTGGACAATTTTATGATAACATGGATGGACTTAGAAGAATTCATATTAGCAGAAACAAGTCAAAAAGAAAAAAACAGAAACCAAATGGTTTCACTACCATATGGGACATGGGAAAGATAAACAAAAACCCATGAAGAAAAGTCAAAACAAGCCAACAACTAAATTAAAGTACACAACTTGGGGCGGGGAGGTGGGGCAGGGTGAGAATGGTCAGGGGGTGAACCCCAAGAGGTCACAAAGATGTGAAATTTATATGTAAATAAATTATTTTTTTAAGTTGTAGACAAAATAAAATATAAACAAAATCAGAAAAAAAAAATCCTCCTGGTTGACAAAACAGTCAAACCTTTCCCCAGGGGGTCACGACTGCCCTTCTCACAGGCCACCTGACCACAGAGGATCATTCCTCCCTCAGCTCCAGCCTACAGCCTTCCTTTCTCTCCCAGTTCTTTCACAAACCTCTCTTCATCAGGTGCCCCAGGGTGACATAACCACTCTAAACCTCACCTTATAGAAACAGTCTGCGCAGAAAATGTCAACTTTCCCTTTCCTGTCTTCTCACCCCATATAAATTACTTTTTCCCTCTGAAGCCTGGAGCTAATCCCTCTCACCCAGGAAGCTTTCCTGCCCCCACGCCCCACATCTCAGCTGGGGCTAAAACCTAGGTGGCCTCAGGCTGCTCAGGCCCCTAGAAGTTGCAGGGCAGGATAGAGAGTCTCTAAGCCTGGATAAAGGTGAAATCCAACAGTTGGGAGAGGTTATTTTTGGATGTGACACAAATGCTAAATGAAGAGCCCTCAGCCTTCCAAGCAATCTTTGCTTTGTGCTCCAAGGCCCAAAACTAACATTTTCATAATAATTTTCCAGTATCAAAGTGATAGTTTTGATTCAAGACAGCTGAAGCCTGCAAAACTGTGCGGCCCTTGAGCCAAACATGTGCCTCTGTCTCTATTTTAACACCTTTGATAATCATCGAAAAATGCACGGCCCAAGCAGTTTTCTCAGCTTTCTGACCATAACAGCCGCCTCTGGAAGGAGTCCTTTGGAAGTCTGTTTTCCTTCTGCATTACTCTGAGCCCTGGGCTTAGTGCTCCCAGCCTGCCTGGCATTTCAACCCCCTTTCTGCATTCCATTAGTAATGTCTGATGGAGGAATTGGCCTCTCCAGTGCTATTTAAAAAGGGGGGAGCCCAAGAAATACAGTAACACAATCTCGTGGAAAACCGATATAATCTTTTCAAAACTATAAAGATCGCTCACCCGGAGGAACATCTGCATGGAAAAAGAAAAAGATTTTAAACAAACTGGAAAGGGGTCGGGTAACTTGTAAAGGCCGAGCGTCAGGAACTGCTGGCTCGTCCGTGGCCTGCTGTCACTCGGCGGGGGGAAGGCCATCCTCGGAGGAGCCAGTTCCCTCACTGAGAGCTCCCACCATCTGGAATTCATTGTACGAGGGATCACTGGCGTTTGTAAAAAGAAACTCGGCCTAACAATAATTGTTCCTTAAATCATTAATATGGCCTGAGCTCCGTGTGGACAGTCAAAGGACAGTAGGGGCAAGTCAGAGGCCCAGGTCAGAGTCCTAGCCCACCCCACTGCCCTCTTTTTTGGAAGCCATGGCCATCTCCTCCGAGAAACAGGATCAGGTCAAATTCTAGGCTCTTCCTCTAGCTGCCTTTTGCTGCCCTGGAAAGGAAGTGGCTGCAAAATAGTTATTTGCAAAGAATCCTTTGGTTCTTGATGCTGTCAGTTTCAGGGGCTCAGAAAAGACTGAAACAAATGCAGCAAAGTCTCTGCTGAAAGCCTGGTTCTCCAGGCACCCGTACATTCCCCAGAGGACTGACAGCACCCCACCCAAGGTGGGGACAGTCATGAGAGTGGCATCTGCCATATTCGGGAACCCTAACAAGAGGGGCACTCACACACGTGGACCACGTAAGCTCCAGATAGAGCCAGCAGGGACCTGGTCCACACTGGGTGACTCAATGTGTGGAACCACCAGGGTTCCAGAGTGGAGGAGGCTAGAGTGGGCCCTGATCACAGGATTTAAAATAATAGGATCTTAAGATCAGAGTGTCTGACACTCAGAGAAGTCTGGAATCTCAGCTCCTTGAGCAGCAGAGGGCTCTGGAAACGTCTTACTTTTCCTACCTCCCTAGGTTCTGAGTGCTGAACTTGTGACCTCACATACTCTAGTTTGCTGCTAGGTACTGGTTGGGGTTACATGTACAGTGAGCTTGGAAGGGATTGTGATCTGCACAGTGCCTGAGTCCCTGAGCTTCTGGGGACTATGAGGACCCTGGGACAGCAGAGAAACCCTCTCCCCTGGAAAAGAAATCCCTCTGGGCAAGAATCTTCACTCAACACAGCCTTTGTCCTTAGAGCTACTCACAGCCTCTCCTCTTCCTTATTTGCTACCTTGACCAATTCCTCCGAGGTAAAGAAGCACTCCCAACACACACACACACACACACACACATATCCCACAGCCCCATATGTCTCCGGGTACCATCTCTGAGCTTCCCACCTCAGTTGTCTATCCCTAAGCTGTCTGACTCTCCCTGTCTCCGAATTGAGACCCTTCTATCCAACCGTCTTCTAGACACGCCCTGGAAGTCCCAGGTTCACAACATGTCTACTAGAACTCTTCCTCCTCCTAATGTCATTCTTCCATAGTATTCCCACCGAGGAAGACACTGCCACCAGGAGCCCCACTCTGAATCAGGGAATAATACCGTCTTCTAGACACGCCCTGGAAGTCCCAGGTTCACAACATGTCTACTAGAACTCTTCCTCCTCCTAATGTCATTCTTCCATAGTATTCCCACCGAGGAAGACACTGCCACCAGGAGCCCCACTCTGAATCAGGGAATAATACCTCATTTCTCTCACCTATCCTTCCACAATTCAGTTCCTGAGACCCAAAGGTCTCTCAGTGCTGCTTTTGCCAGGGGCTCACAGTCACATCTCACGCATGAACTATCACACCCCAGTTCAAGCCTCTCTACTAAGTGCGAAAGTCAGTGGAGCCTGTCCCAAAATAATGCCCAGACCCTCCACTCAACCACCAGGCCATCTTTCTAAAATACAAACCTCACCTGGTTTCTCTCTGCTTAAAACTTTTTAAATAAATTATCAGTAGGAAATGATCTCCACTTCAGTCACTGTAATAGTTCAGATGGGTGAAGTCAGGCTGTGGTAATGAATGTCTCAGAAATCTCAAAGCATAAAATACCCATTTCTCACTCACACCACATAGTCACAGAGGTTAATGGGGGTATTTCTCATGACAAATACTCAGAGCTCCAGTTACCTGGAGCAGCCGCCATCTTGAAAGCTGCAAGTCACTGTGTTTGAGGGAAATACTGCCATGGAAGGCTTAATCCCAGCAACTAAATATTCATGTCTAGAAATAACATGCATCAGTTCCTTTCACAGCTCTTAGGCCAGAACCTTATCGAACCATTCAACCACAAGGGGGCCAGGAAGGGCAGGGTTCCCATACACTCAGAAAGAAGAGCCAGAGCTGATAGTCCTGCAAGCCCATTCTCCCTCCTGTGCCTGAAAGCCTGTGCTCTCTTACCTCTATGAACTCTATGCTTTTCCAGAAGTCAATCACTATGTCTGGAACCCTAATATTCACACTGCACTCTCCATCCTGGGGTCTCAACTTAGTTATTGTCTGCCATGAAGCACTATAAACCCCCACTCTGGATGAGTTCTTCCTCTGACCTCTCAACTCTTTGTCACATTCTGCTATAATTATCTATTGTCTACTCTTTCTTGGACTATGAACTTTATGAAAATAGGGGTTGTGTGCTTTTTATATCACTATGTCTATGTCACCAGTGCCTGTTCAAATACCCATGTGGAAGGATAATCAGAATTGTTGAATGAATGAATGAATGAATGAATGAATGAGTGAATGGTTGAATGAATGAATCAGATCAAGCTTCAGAAATATGAGGGAAGGGAGCCTGAAGCTTCCAGAAGTAAAACCAACAATGTTTTCCAAGCATGTTCTAGAAGCATGATGAGCTGCTGGAACAGGAGAGAGGAAGTCCTCTGACAACACCAGTACAAAGATACCACCAAGGAAAATGACAACTTTTGGCTAAACCTGGGTCAGAAATCAGAACAGGATGCATGGGAATTCCCTTGTCCATAGCAACCAGGAAGGGGTGGGGTTCAGGTCAGGACCAGCTGATAAAAATAGGCTACCCATGCAGAGCCTGAGCCCAGGCTGCCTCCTGCCTCTCCTGAACCTTCCCTCCCCACTTCCAGCCTTCATAACCTGCTTCAGTTCTGCTAAAAAAAAAAGAAGTTTAATATACTTTAATATACTTTGTTTCTCAAAGATAATTACTCTACAAAGGCAAAGATATATGTCTCTCTGACTCCCCAGAATGCTTGATAATAGTAATAGCTCAGCTATGCTTGTGGAATCTCTGATCCACTTCCTGTTCTCCAACTCTCAAGGAGAGCCCAACTAGCCTGGTATCTGCAGTCTTTCTAGTTGCCAAGATGGTAGCTTCTGCCAGCTCCCCTATTGTATCTCACCCCACCCAGATATCCCCAGGGGCAGAAAGGGATATGTCCACTGAGTTCCCCATAATCTCATTCTGGCACATGAAGCTCTTGGGCCAGCCTCCATGGTCAGACAAGACACTAGTCTGTTCACTGTAAATGGCATTCTCCAGGCATTGATGAACCCACTGTGGACTGTGGTCAGAGCCCCAAAGCCTATTATTTCCACAATAATTATCTTCATTCAAACCCCTCGCTGGCCTAACTATCAATCACCAAGATTTAGCAGGTCCACCTCCTCAATGTCTCTGAAACCCATCCATTTCCCTAGATGTTCACAGCAGCCTCTCATCTATATCCCTGTCCACAACCTACTCACTATACTGCAGTAGGGTCACCTTTCTAAACCTCTATAGAACTTAAGCCCTCTCCTTAAAATCTTTTCCTTGGAAATCAAGATTAAGGCCTACAAGATCCCTCACTCTCTGGCCCAGGCTCAACCATCCCTGCCCTGTCTTATCTCTCCCTACTTTTGCCTGTAGGCTCTATATTCCAACTATTGCAATTACAATGTGCAATATTTCCTGCACCTTCCAGCACATGCCGTTCCTTCTACCCAGAATCCTTCTCTCCCAGAAAATAACTGGCCCCTCTTAAGACTTCGTTCAATCTTCACTTCCTCAAGAAGCTTTGATTAAACCCCAGCTTTCTAAGAGTCATATGGACTCTTCTCTTCTTTCTATTCTCACATACCCCCAAGCTTGGTCCCCTCATAGTGCTTATTGTCATAACACATTTTCATGCATTCATAAATCAACATCTAGTATCTAGCTGACTAAAAACATCTGTTTAAGAGGACTACAAAAAAGGAAGGGGTAAATAGCTAAATCTATCTGAGACAAAGCAGAGTAGGACAGAGGTGAAGGCCAGAGGTGGTGGGCCAAATCACTGAGCACTAGATGGCCTAAGAAGGCCTCCTGGAAGAAGAGTGATTAGGGAAGTACCTAGAACAGGAATGACTCAGTCAAATCAAGAGCAAGGATTCGCTTCACATAGGAAAAGGGGGCAGTCTGGGAGTTGGCACAAGATCCAAATATCACGCTAAGGAGTCTGAACATTATCATAAGGTCAACAGGGAGCTATTAAAGAATTTCAAGTAGGTAATAAGGCAATGCTTATAATGATTATAATGAAATCATGATTACATCTCCATGCCAGAAGGTTCTCTCTGACCATGATGTGGTGCCTGGAGACCAGTTAAGAGGCAAAGCTGCCCAGAGTCCGTAGGAGGACAATGACCACCTGCATTCAGTGGAGAAGATGGGATGAGGACAAGGGATGGGCTGGAGGCCAACTTAGGAGGGAGAAGTGACAAGACTTAGTGACTAACTGGACATAGGAGGGAAGAAAGAAGTCACAGACCCCTCTGCCATGTCCAGAAGCAGCTTCCAGAGCTACTATGCTGGGTGGCAGGCTCTCTGCCCATGTCTCCCTCAGCCCAGGTCCCCCAAGGTGAGAAGATATGCTGCCTGCCTACCACTGACACAACAACAAGTGATATAAATGTGAACTATGCCTTTGTCACTTTAATTCACTGCAATTTGGGGATTATTTGATCTCTGATGCATAACTATCCTATCCCAACTAATAGAAGCATTGGGGATAAAGTTTGGCAAAGAATAAAGTATGGAAGAGTTAGTTACCATTTTTACATGTCTGTCTATAGACCCTACAAAGGCCCAGCTTTCTCCTGCACTGTGGAAACCTCACTCTGGGCACAGGGCTCAGCATCTAACAACTGCTCAATAAAATACTTGTTGATTTACACACTGATGGTCAGGCAAGGTCTCTGCTGAAACCACACACCCACCCCACCCACTTGACCAGGTCCCCATGAGTGAGTGATACCAATCAGCTACATCCAGAACCACCCCTCTGCATCACCATAAATCCCAGTGGCCCATTTCTTTTGAACATTCCCCAGAGTTCTTCCATCTTAGCAACATCTGTCAGTTGTGATGGAATAATTTGGTTTTGCCAAGACTGTGGTCTGGCCTGTCCACTGTGGTTCCTTTGTGGACATTCCTGCTGGCCTGGCACGAGGGTGGGGGGTGGGGTAGCCTTTCCCCTGAGCAGTTATTTGCCAAAAGGTTCCAGGTGGTTTCATTTTTCCCGGTAAACCCAAACCACTCTCAGTATGTGAAAAAGTTCTAAAGTCTGATGAAAGGACTATGGAGGCATCTCCAATCTCTATCTCAAAAAGCACCAATCCCCTCCTGCATATATCTCTGTTGATGGGGACCTCACTACTTGGGCTCTAAAAGGGGGTAGTTCTCCTGGCTGAGTTCTTCCTAATATATGACTAGCATGTTCAAAACCCCATTTGGGTCCCCAGAGACACGCCCCACACAAATTGAGTCAGACCAGTTTCTGGTGGTGACAACTATGTAAAGTAGTCAGTCACACAGTCACTCTTTACCGCTTCACTTTCTTTTCCAAAGTATTCTCAATTTTTTTCCTTTCCCTGGATTTTTTTTTCTTTATCATTGTACTTTTATGAGGAAGTTCCATGAATTACCCATTGTGGAATTTAGTCAAAATTTAACATTAATCCACATTTTGGCCTCAAAATATAGGCTGGTCCTCCATGTGGCCTCTCCCCAGCAGACAGGGGGATTAGAAGGCAAAGTCCAACAGAAATGTGCCTTCTATGATTTCCTGTGACTAACATATACATCAACTTAAGTCCATCCTCAGCAAACTCTTGGTAGAGATATGAATAGCTGTGCTTTAAGAAAGGTATAGAAAACTTCAGAAATTATCTCCAAAAGATTCATGAGAACCTACGAGAGCATTCAATTCACAGCTGTGACTTAATTTTGTGTGATCTCAGGTTAATCCCCTTTACTCCTTAGGAGCTTATTCTCCCCATGGCCTCACAAAAAGGAAGTTGTACTTAGCCATCTCTAAAGGCTTTATCAACCACCCACATCTTAGTATAAATTAGTACCTCAGCTCAGTTGTAGCCATGACTGCCTCCTAATGAACCACAAGTGGTTCTTAGTTTCAAGCAACAGAAACCAACTTTAGGTAACTTAAAGGAAGAGGTAGAGGGAGAAGGAGAAGGAGGAGAGGGAAGGAAAAGAAGGGAGGGAGAAAGATGTATTAGAAAGCTTTTGAATGACCCAGAGACTGAGGAGAAGAATGAAAAACTAAGCTCGCAGAATCAGTGGGAACCAGGGGAAAGTAAAAAGGTAGAAAAACAGCTGAGGTTGTTCTCCAGAACAGCCTTGTAAAGACACCTGTCTACTGTTAGAATATATTTTAAGCTATTAGTCACTCCATCTTCTTTTACATTGTCTCTCCTGGCTTCTTAAACGCTTCTCACTTCAGTTCTCCTGCTGTATGCTTCATAGGCCACTTCCTTTACTGACTTCTAAGTGTATCAGTCCCCTGACTGAGGCCATCCACCCCAAGCAGGGTGAACAGCCAGAACTGACAGCCCCAGCCAGAGTCATCTCTACTGGATCCTGCTGCCTTTTGGCACATGATCTTAGACAAACTGTTTAAGCTTTCTGAGCTGTCTCTTCACCATTAAGCTGGGGAACTGGCCCACACCCATGAGATTGTAAGATTTAGGAGTGCTAGTACAGATGTGCTCAGGACCCCAGCCTGTCCAATGCTCCTTGATGGGGTGGGGTGAGGATGGGGCAATTCCTCTCTTCTTCCTGCCTTCTCCTCCTTTTATAGCTAGGATACATGACTGACTGCTGCAGACCACTGCCCTCTCCCCACTCGCCTCCAGCTCCTGTGTTTGTAGGTACTTCACACTGAGTGGAGTTGGGGTGTCTTCCTGTTCTCTTCCTCTTTGCATTTTCACTAAGAGCTCCTTCGTGAGGGAAAATGTGGATGGAAGTGAGATACCTCAAATCTTGTCTACATTCTTCCTCTCTACTGTGATGCAGCTTTGTGTAAGCCACTGGTTCCATCACCTGAGCTAAGTAGCTGATTTCCTGACAGAGAAGGGAAGCAAATGAACAGGGACTTTGGGGTGGGCTTCAAAGATCCTCTGGCTTTATTATTGCCTTCTTTCCCTGTCCCCTTCTCATCCTAGAGAGCCCATTTCTCTCCAGGAGGGGGAAATTATACCAGGTTCCAATGGGGGAGGGGAGGAGAGCAGCCCCTCTATTCATCTGCTGCTGAGCAGCCTCTTGAGCAGCCATTGTGCCATCCAGCCGCCTCCGCCTCAATTGCGATCAGGTGGTCTGGCAAGACCCCCTCCCCTTGGTCAGGACAGGAATGGGCTCCAGCAATGGGCTGGCCCATGGAGTTCTCTGTCCATACTCTCAAGGCGCTTTTGTTGAATAAAATAGCACCCGCCACCCGGCCACTTTAAATCAAGGCCAGGCACTTGAATATGAAAACGGGGCCCAGGCGCAGGGAGTGTGGGGACAATGGCCACCCTCAATTAGCTCACTGAGGTGCCCCAAATGGACTTGAGGAGGGGCACAAGCACAACCCCTTCATGCATATTTATCACAAGCTGCTACACGGACGCTTACACTGTTGTCATGGCAGCACTGAGGGTGGGGGCAGAGTGAAGAAGAGTAAGGGGCTCCTTAGGCCTTGTAGGGGTTGTGGTTGAGGGATACTCTGGATCTAACTTATTGGAAAGTTCCCCCCAACCTCACATCCCCTGGCTTTTATACAACTTGAGATGTATGAGCACAACCAGGCAACACTAGACTATCAAGACAGCCTTAACATGCACAGAGCACATTGACTGAACAGGTGGGGAAGCTGAGGCCCAGAGCAAAGAAGTTACCTTTTCCCTTTTTCAACATACAGCTAAGATGGAGGACATCAGTAATAATAAAGGTATGTCTTGGATGCTAAGTGAAATGCTGGGATCTGTGCTAAGTCTTCTCAGTTGTCCCATCAACTTGCTTCCATCAGTGCTATATTGTCTTCACACAGAATAGTGCAGTTCATCAAAGGTGGGTACTTTTTCCAAGATCAAGCAACTTGTTTAAGCAGCAGGGTTGAGACACTCATTGTAGTGGCTGTTCTCCACAACCAGGTACCTGGCTGCTGGTAAGGAAGCTGGATAGGGCTCTGTATTTTGGTCACCAGCTGCTGGGACCAGCCACTATGCTTGGTGCCAAGTTTAGGCCACTTAATTTGGCATGAGCCATGCCATGGGAAAGCTCTGTTTACAGATCTGGAGCCTGAGGTCTGGAGAAGCACAGTACCCTGCAGCAGGCCACACTCGCTCACAAGTCACAGGGCCAGCACAGTGGATGGTGGTCCCAGTTTGCCCTCAGTGCTTCCTTTCTTCCTTTCTGGACTCCTATAAAAAGAAAGCACCCTTGGCTTCCAGATTTTGGTGAGCTGTGGAGACTCAGTAATCACCCCACTGAGAGCCTTGTGCAGAGAGGGCTCAGGTGGCTCCCCTCATCAAGTTCTCCTCAAATGCCATCTGAAGTTCTAACAGGGGGTGGTTGTCCCATATGATTTCTGGGCATCATCCCAAGTTTTCTTTTATCTGTGGAACCCAGCTTTTCCAAGAAGCTCACATCAGTGGGAACGTAAGCAGATAGATCCTCCCTGTGGCAGGAAGCATCCCTTCCAACAGGTGTGCTTTCTGGTGCAGTGTTGTTAAATTAACCAGCTGAGCTTGCCATGCTCCTCCCCCACTGCACCCCACACTGACACTCTTGCCTCCACACCTTTGCTCTAGCTCTTTTCCTGTTTGAATTATAAGTTGAGATGCCACAAATTAAGGTGAGTTGCCTGGAGTCTGATCCACTGGTCTAGGTTGAGCTCTGGCCTTCCATTTGGTTTGGTAAGAATTACACTGATTGGGCTGACCCATGACATATGTTGATGAGACAAGTTAAGTTCCATAGCATCAAGTTAAGCTGATCTGAGTCAAATTGAGCTGCATGTAGTAAAACTGAATTGAAGTGGAGTTGTGGACAAGCCTCAAGTTAATAACAACCTCCATGGAACGCTCCTACTCTGATCATCTAGGATTCCAAGAATGGAGAATCTGAGGTTCCTGAGGGAACCCACTCGACACTTCCCCCACCCAGGTGAGATGCGAGAAGTCACTGGCACCAGCACCAGGCCTCTGTGAGGGACCCATCACCACGCCACCTTCAATGCAGTCCTGGGGAACCACCCCCTTCAGCCATGTTCCTGAGGGAACCCACCTGACCCTTCCCCCACCCAGGTGAAATGCTGGAAGTCACTGGCACCAGTGCTGCTTGCAGCACCAGCGCAAATCACTAAACTAAACTACAGATCTACTTTCAACCTGAAAAACATTGCTACCAGCAAGCCAACCAACACCAGATCCATGGTTTCTCAATATATAGAACAAGTTAGAAAGCAAAACACAGTAAGGAGAAAAACTGTAGACACGTAAGCAAGCCCAACAGGAAATAATCTATCACCACCAAAGGAAAGACAATCTCCAGAAAACACCAAGGAAAGAAATGATGTGTATCTCAGACAAAGTATCTGAGATACTTTAACATCAACATGTTAAATCACTTCAACAAATAAGAATCAGGAAAAAAAAGACAACAGAATGATAGAAGCATTTAATGCACTAAGGGAAGAAGTAGAAACATATAAAAAAGAAAGCATCAATATGTATAACTTAATCAATGAACTGAAGAATGAAAATGAATCTTTAAAATTGAAATTGAGAGACTCAAGATTTAAGGGTTGCAATAGATGAGCTCAACGATGCACAGAAAAGCCATGAAAGCAGATTAGATGAAATAGAAGAATGAATCAGCACACTTAAGGATACAGAAATAGAGAGGACAAAGAAAGAAAAAGAGAGAGAAAAACAAAGTAAGAGAACTGAAGAAAAGCTCAGAGATATGTCTGATTCCTTAAAGAAAAGAAACATAAGAGTAATAGGAATCCCAGAAGGACAGGAGAGAGTCATGGGAACTGAAAGACTTTTCAATATAATAATAGAGGAGAATGTCCCAAATCTGAAGAAAGAAGCGAAAATAGACATACAGGAAGCCAAAAAAGATACCAAACTACTTTAATGAAAGAAAAGCCACAGTGAGACACATCATCATAAAACTTCCAAGAACCCAAGATAAGGAAAAAATAATGAGAATGGCTAGAGAAAAGAAACACATAACCTACAAAGGAAAACCCATTAGACTGACCTCAGATTTTTCTGAAGAGATGATCCAGGCAAGGAGCGAATGGAATCACATCTACAAAAAACTCCAAGAAAAAAAGTCTATCCTGCAAAGCTATCCTTCCTCTATGGAGGAAAAAATAGAACCTTCTCCAGAAATTTGCTAAGCAAAGTCTCCAGAAATTTGCTACCACTAAACCCCCACTCCAGGAAATTTTGCAGGAGGCCTCAATATCAAAACCATAAGAATAACAAATACAAAAAATAAAAATAAAAAATAAACCCCAAAATGACCACCAGGAAACCGTTAGAATCGCAAACATGAATAATCACCCTAAATGTCAATGGTCTAAACTCCACAATCAAAAGACAAAGAGGTGCAGACTGGATCAGAAAACAGAACCAAACATTCTGCTACCTCCAAGAAACACATCTGATCTCTAAGTATAATCATAGAGTGAAGGTGCAGGGCTGGAAAACTGCGCTACAAGCAAATGGCCCCCACAAGAAAGCAGGGGTTGCCATTCTTATATCAGACAGAGCAGACTTCAAATTAACAAAAGTGACAAAAGATAAAGACAGCCACTACCTAATGGTTAAAGGGTCAATCCACCAAAAAGACATAACAATAATCAACATATACGCACCTAATGAGGGAGCACCAAAATTCATAAAAAACTACTAGTAGAACTGAAATCAAACATTGGTGAGAATACATATGTGGTAGGATATTTTAACACTCCACTCTCAACAAGACAGATCAACAAAAGAGCAACTACACAAAGAAACAAAAGCTTTAAAGGAAGAGCTAGACCAAATGGACCTAATAGATATATCCAGGAGCACTACACCCCCAAGGAAAAGAATACACTTTCTTTTCAAATGCACATGATTCATTCTCTAAAATTGGTCATATATTAGGCCACAAGACAAACCTGAACAAATACACAAAGATTAAAATAATATCAACTTTTTTCTCCGATCATAAAGGCATCAAATTAGAAATCAACAATGAAAAGAAAATAAGGAGAGTAAACACTACATGGAGACTGAACAACAGGCTTCTGGAAGATCACTAGGTAAAAGAGGAAATAAAAGAAGAAATTAAAACCTACATGGAGGCAAATGACAATGATGACACAATGTTCCAAAATGTGTGGGATGCAGCAAAAGCAGTATTATGAGGAACGTTCATAGCAATACAGGCCCAAATAAAAAGAATTGAAACAGCCCAAAGAAATGCTCTAATCTCCCAACTTGAGAACTTAGAAACGCAACAAAAATATCCGAAACCCAGCAGAAGACAAGAAATAACAAAAACAAACACAGAGATTAATGAAATAGAAACCAAAAAGACCATCAAGAAGATAGAACAAAAGCTGGTTCTTTGAAAAAATAAATAAAATTGATAAACCCTTTGCAAGGCTTTCAAAGAAAAAAAGAGAGAAAACTCAAATAAACAGGATCATAAATGAAAAGGGAGACATTACAACAGACCCAGCAGAAATCTAAAAGATAATTAGAGACTACTACAAACATCTATATGCAAACAAATACAGCAACCTGGAAGAGATGGACAAATTCCTAGAACAATACAGTCATCCAAAATTGAACAAAGAAGAAATAGAAAACTTAAATAGGTCAATCACAAGCAGTGAAATTGAGGCAGTCATCAGAACTCTCCCTAAAAACAAGAGCCCAGGTCCAGATGGTTTCACAAATGAATTCTACCAAACTTTCAAAGAGGAACTAACACTGGTACTGTTAAAACTCTTTCAGAAAATTGAGAAAGAAGGAAAGCTACTAAATACCTTCTATGAAGCAAACATTATACTAATTCCAAAACCAAATATAGTGCAAAGAGAACTATAGGCCAATCTCCCTAATGAACACAGATGCAAAAATTCTAAACAAAATCCTGGCAACCTGAATCCAACATTACAAACAAGGATCATCCATCATGATCAAGTGGGATTCATCCCAGGGGCACATGGTTCAGCATCCAAAAATCAATCAACATTATCCATCACATCAACAAAGAAAAAAACAAAAACCATATGATCATATCAATAGATGCCCTGGAAAAAATTGGTATAAAAGGAACATACCTCAACATATTAAAAGCTATATATGACAGACCCAGAGCAAATATCATCCTCAATGGGGAAAATCTGAAACCATTTTAATTAAGGTCTGGAAACAGGCAAGGATGCCCACTCTCTCCACTCCTTTTCAACATACTTCTGGGAGTCCTAGCTAGGGCAATAAGGTAAGAGAAAGGCACAAAAGGAGTCTGAATAGGGAAAGAATAAAGTTCTCATTATACACAGATGATATGATACTCTATGTAGAGAACCCAGAAAAATCGACAGAAAAGCTGATTGACATAATAAACCAGTTCAGTAAGGTAGTTGGATACAGAATCAACATACAAAAATCAATAGCATTCATATATGCAAAGAATCAATCAGAAGAAGAAATTTTAAAAATCACCCCATTTACCATTGCACCAAAGAAAATCAAATACTTGGGAATAAAACTAACAAAAGATGTAAAAGACCTATACAAAGAGCATTCTTAAAAGAAATAGAAGATGATGTTAAAAAATGGAAAGATATGCCCTGTTCATAGATCAGAAAAATCAACATTATCAAAATGGCCATACTACCAAAGGCAATCTACAGATTCAATGCAATTCCAATAAAGATCCCAATGACATATTTTAAAGAGATAGAACAAAAAATACTGAAATTCATATGGAACAACAAAAGACCCCAAATAGCCAAAACCCTTTTGACAAACAGAAGAGAGAATGGAGGTATTACTATTCCAGACTTCAAACTGTACTACAAAGCCATAATACTTAAAACAGCATGGTACTGGTACAAAAACAGACAAACAGACCAATGGATCAGAATCGAATACCCAGAAATAAAATCACACATATATGGTCAACTAATCTTCGACAAAGGAGCAAAAAAATACTCTGCAACAAGGATAGCCTCTTCAGTAAATGGTGCTGGGAAAACTGGATCAAAACATGTAAAAAAAAAAATGGACCAGGACAACACCCTCACACCCTGTACAAAAAATAACTCAAAATGGATAAAGGACCTGAAAGTTAGACCTGCAACCATAAAATACATAGAAGAAAACCTGGGCAAAACCCTTCATGAATTTCACCTCAGAAATCCATTTGGGGAAATAACTACGGCCTGCAAAAAAATGAAGGAAAACATAAACAGCTGGGACCATATCAAACTAAAAAGTTTCTGTTCAGCAAAAGAGACAGTAAACAAAACAAAAAGAACCCCACTGACTGGGAGAAAATTCTTGCCCTCCAGACAAGTGACAAGGGTCTGATAACAAAGATCCATAAAGAGCTCCTACAGCTCAACAAAAACAAAGCAATAAACCCAGTCAAAAAATGGGGAGAAGAACTAAAAAGACACTTCACCAAAGAGGAGATACAAAAGGCTAATAGACATATGAAAAAATGCTCCACATCACTAATAATCAGGGAAATGCAAATTAAAACCACACTGAGATACCATCTTACACCAGTAAGAATGGCCCATATAAATAAAACGGACAACAACAAATGCTGGCATGGATGTGGAGAAAAGGGAACTCTCTTACACTGCTGGTGGGGGTGCAAACCGGTCCAGCCACTATGGAAGACTGGGAGGACCCTCAAACAATTGAAAGTGGACTTACCATTTGACCCAGCAATCCCACTACTGGGAATCTACCCAGAGGACATGAAAACATTAATTCAAAAGAACACCTGTATGCGCATGTTCATTGCAGCTCTGTTTACAATTGCCAAGATTTGGAAATAAACCAAATGCCCCAAAACAGATTGGCTAAAAAAATGTGGTACATATACATCATGGAATACTACGCATCAATCAAGGACGAACACATGTCATTCGCAGCTACATGGATGGAACTAGAAAAACTCATATTAGCAGAAATAAGTCAAAAAGAAAAAGAGAAATACAGGATGGTCTTACTTATATGATGGATATAGAGAAAAACAAACGAATATGAAAAAATAAAAACTACCAATGGGACTGAACAATGGAGCAAGAGAGGAGGAGGGGGAAGAAGGTGGGGGAGGTGAAGAGCACAAAAGATCAGGATGGTTAACAAGTGTTAGTGAAGTGGGAAAGTCCCAGGGTACACAATAATGCAATAATGTAAGATAAATACAAATACATATATATGCAAATTCCCAGAAATAATAATTAGTACACTGGACTTGATGTTTGCCATTCCAGTGGTATTTGAAACTTTTAAATCACACATCAGTAAATAATATATTATTTTGCATGGATATAGTTTTGTAATTATGGTATTGTAATATGTATACCTACCTATGTAACTTGTTTTCTTCCCACAAAAATTTTTTTTAATAATTAAAAAAAAAAAAAAGAATCGAGAATCTCCCAAAGCAGATAGGATGCCCTTTCCATTCTGTCCTTCATTTATTGATGGTCACAACTTCTTCTTGGACTGGAAAGTGGACAGGGATTTTAGGCTAATTTCTTTTTTTTTTGTCAGCAGCTCCCTTGAAGATTGGAGGAGCATGTGATCATGATGTCTGGAAGAAATCAGCATAAATACTTAAACCCCTTCACTCTCAGGAGTATATATTCAAAGGAGCTGATGTCTTCTGGCAAAAGAACAATAGACTCAGATGGTCTGATACTCCTTCATCCCCTGTAATCCCTAAAACCAGGATCCCACCACCATTTCCCTTAAGAGACAAGCAGCCACTGCTCAGGTGACAGAGGCAGGATGCACCCACCTTTAGGGATGACAGTGTCACTTAGGAGAAAAAAAGTCTGAGTCAGATTTCCATGGCTGGTACTTTGACTTACCTGCACTGTAACCGGGGCACATGATTTCCCTTTGGGGGATCTTTATGAAGATAGGTTTTTATGGGCATGATTAAGACAAAATGTGTTGGGCACATAACACCCAGCTTCAATGAACCTGTCATCAAAAGTAGTTTCTGTTACCAATATTAATCCTATTAGCACTGACTATGGCTATTATTAAGATAATACTGGTCAGTGTGCAGCAGCCTAATTGTCAGAAAATTCTCTGTCACTTCTGAGTCTCAAGCTGTAACCCATGTGGAGTCCTCAGTCTTGTTCCCTCACCCCTTCCCTTACCCCTTCCCTTCTTTACACAGCCCCCTTCCTCAGGGCCAGCACCCAAAGAACTGACTCTCCCTGCTCAGAAGTTGGTACTTGCGGGGAGAAGGGGCTTGCATACATCCCTCCCCTGGGTCTCAGTTTCACAGCTCTACAGTGGAAGATCAAGCCTAACTGTGTTAGACATGAACCCCAATTACACAACTGAGCCCCTAGCCCCATAGCTGAGCTCTGTGTTCCATCCTCCAGTCACAGGGAAAAGTTTCTACAGTGTTCCTGCCAACCCTGCCACCTAATCTAGCCAGTCCTGAGAATGTTCACTGATGAGAATTTGCATCAGTATTCTGAACCCTTCACATGTTTGGTCCCCAGGAAAAGGTGTCAGACCCAGTGAGAACCTCCATACCCGCAGAGACTGGGGCAGAAGACTGCACTCAGTATCACTGCTGACTCCCCAGGAGTAGGTGCCTGGCAGCTGAAAGGCACCCACAGGGTCACCAAGCACATCAAAGGCAAAATTTGTACCTCAAATCCTGTTCCCCTAACTTCCAGTCCAATCTGCTGTCCATCCCTCTATAAAATACACAAAAATTGATCACTGTCTGTGTACCAAACACTGGCAGACACCAGGAATTCAAAGTGAGAGAACGTTGACCTAGGTTACTGAGGAACTTCAAGAAAGTTCCTGGAAAGAGTCATTCATTCAATAAACACATACATGTCTACAGGCAAGTCAAAAGACCAGCTCGGACCCAAGCCCAGCTTTGTACTCTCTACTGCTAGGCCCCATGGTGGGGATAAGATGGTAGTTCTGCAGGCAGGCCACCCACCACCTCCCCAAGGGAATGGCAGGCATGAGCTCATGTCTGAGAAGCCCCACAGCTCTCAGGGCAGCCTGGGAGTACAAGGCCTCCTTGTGATGCAGGAGAGATCAGTGGGGGTAGCTGGGCCTGAGAAGCCCTGGGCACTATGGGGCCTTTAGCAGACACTCCCTCAGCCCAGGGTGCTGGGCTTTGATATGGCATTAATGCGCTAATATCTTAATCTGGCCACCACCCGCCAGCTGCCTGGCCACACAGTGGGGCCCTGGGGACAGGGTTTCCAAATTACATTATTGAATGTTTACCTAGTGAGCTGTCCAAAGAGTGTTTAACACCAGCTGAGGGGAGCTCATTGCATGGATGGCCCCGCATCCATGGCCCTCACACACACCACACACCCGCCTGCCAGGACTCACACACACACGTGCATTCAGAGGCAGACGTGTACCAGGTTCCTGAGAAACACACATGTGTGTGCACAATCACCACCCCCTCCCCAACAGAGGCCCCTGCCACACACACTCTCATGGCCCTCCTGAGTCACCACCCAGGTCACCTGCTTTTCCTCACTTCACAGTTTCTCTGCCCAGACTCCCATAGGTTGATCCTGGGACAGTGTGGTGGTAGGATGCTGTTCCTGAGTATGATCTGGAACATTGTTGCTATCAACCGTCACCAGGCCCCCTAACCCCATTTCTGAGTTCAGACACCCCAGTCTTAGTGGACGGTGCTATCAACATGGCCATGGACATTACCCCCACCAGGCACTCGACCCTCAGAGGGAAGTGGGGTGGGTTTCACACCTGGTGCAGACCTGCTGCTGGACCTACCACCATTCCCACTGTCCACCATTTCTTGACCCTGCTAAGCAGAAACCCCTCTTCCAAGTCTCTAACAAATGCTGTTTTCTCCACCTGGAAGCCCCCCTCACCCACATCTCATATCCTACAGTCCAACGTGAAAGGGGTGGCTTCCCTTCAGGGATACCCATATTGGGCCCTGATTTAAGGGTAGGCACTGCTGTGACATGAAGATGGTAACAAGGCACACCCCACAGGGTCACACTAAGGAATAAACATTAATTTCAAGACTGGCACACAGTAGTCACCTGATAAAAGCCAGCCATTGTGCACACATACTAGTATCAGATGACGCCAAAAAAGGTGCAGGCATAGGGACGGTAACTGCCAATCCATGCCCTTGGTTAGCAACCAGCGGCGAATCTGACATCTCTTCAACCCTTAATGGGAACCCAGTGTTAGCTGAGGGACTAAGAAAGCAACTGTCTCATCTCTGCCTTTTTATGACCAGAGAATAGTTTTCTGAAAAATATCCAATTGAGGGGCAAATCTAAAAGACTCACTGAACTAAGCGGGCGAGACTACATTCACCTCATCCTTGTTCTGCCACAACACTCTGCAACATCAGCTAAATCCACTCCTCTTTCTGGGATTCAGCTTCCTCATTTGTCAAATAAAGAATTTGGCAGTGAAGTTCCATCCAGGTCTAAAGTTCAGGAATTCTAAGTCCCCGGCATGACCAGGCCAGGATGGCTACAGTCCAGGCAGAACACAGAACAATTCACCAGAGGTGGTCAGCCCTAGCCAGGACCCTCTGAAGAGGAGGGAGCAACAAAAGGGAAGACAGGAGGGTCTAGCAGCCACAAAGGCACAGAGGCTGACTGCCTGTGGATTTCTTAGGCAAAGGGGGGGGGGGGCGGCGTAGTCTGGAAGGCTGGCCCAGGAGGTGCCCTGGGTAGGACCAGAGAAGTGGACAGGAACTGCCATGCCACAGGCCTTGCTGGTTAGACCAAGTTGTTACTCTTTCATCTTGAAGGTCAGTGTATTCCAAACTTGCCTCACCTTCAGAATCATCTATGTTCATAGTTAAAGACACAGATGTCAGGATCCCACCTCACTGGAACAGACTTTTTTGGCAAGGAACCTGGGAACCACTAGACTTCCAGGTAATGCTTACAAATCAAAATAAGTTTAAGAAACATCCCTGGGTGGGCTGCTGCAGAGTTGAACAGGACTGTCCTTGGGAGAAACACAGCACATTCTCAGAACAGGAACAGCATAGGTTCCTGAATCACGTCGCTTCTGTTTGAGTGTCAGCTCCTCCACTTTCCAACAAGGTCCTCGGGCAAGTGATTTGAACTTTCTTTATCTTCTACCTGTAAAATGGGACTGATCCCAGCTCCAAACTTCAAGGTTGGTCATTAGACTGAATGAATTTATAAGAACTTGAATAAAAGTCATGAGGAAAAGACAAAACAGGTTGAGCACCAAACTGAAGCACACAACAATGGACAGGAGGAAAAGGGGGGGGGAGGGGAATGGGGGTAAACCCCTGGGATTGCAAAGATGTGAAATTTATATATAAATAAATTTTTTTTAAATAAAAATTAAAAATAAAAGAACTTGACCGGGTCATGAATAATGAGACTATTCTAGGAAACATGTGCCACCCAAGAGATTCAAGGGAGAAAAGATGATAGTATGTCAGAAGCTATATGAGGGAGGAGGTGTGGACCAGGGCAGGCAAAGAAGAAGGATAACTGACAAGGGAAATAATCTACAATCTGCCTTGGCTTCTACTGACTCCCTTTTAGTTATTTGGATTTTATTTATTTATTCATCAATAATATTTCTTGCATATGTAACATGTGCCAGTTGCTACTAATGCTAGGGATAGAAACAGGCTCCAGAGAGACACTCTCCTTCTCCTGGCAGATTTTACATGTAGACAGAAAGGTTAAACATTGGCAAATAACTGAAATAAGTCCAAGTCATAACAGTACTCGGAAGGAAACCAGCAAGAGGGTGCCAGAGAAGACCACTCTGATGAGCTGACATTTGACAGACAGAGTTAACCTCAGGTAGAAAGGCAACTTTTTTAGACAGAAGGGACAGTGCCATGAGCAAAGGCCTGAGGAGGAGAGCACCTGGTATACACTGGCCAGGCCTGGTGGGGGAGGGTAAGTGCCACCAGTGACGTGACAGAGGTTAACCTGGGCTGGGTGAGGCAGAACCTACTAAGCCAGAGTCAGCAATCTGCATTTATTTAAGTGCAATGAAGACTTTATAAGCTGAAGAATGATGTGATTTGATTTGAGTCTTAAGAAAATCCCTCTAGCAGCTGTGAGGAGAATGGATTGTAAGGGGAGTGGGAGAGGAACTGGGTGGGGGTGCGGGACCTACTGGGAAGGCCATTAATACAGGAAGGTGGCAGCAGGGGAGGCAGAGAGGTGGGCAAATTCAGAAGATACTCCAGGAAGCACTGATTCCACTGACATATGGATGGGCTGTGGGGGAGAGCAAGGGAATGGGGAGTCAAGGAGTACACCCAGATTTCTGCCTGTTAAAGCTTGGTAGAAGATGAGTTGGGGTCTGGGGAGGTTAGGGGTACCCCGCTTGACTGCATGTGGGACATGAGATTGCACTCCCACACACTTACACACACACTCCATACTAAGGAGTCTTAAGCAAGCCTCCTGCTGGAACTCGGAGCTGCTGCCTTTCCCACACAGGCCTGGGGCTCTCCAGCCTCCCTGCCAAATGTTGATCTCAGGAAAGAACAAGATACTCATCAGACTCCACTTTCTTCCAGGAAATTCCCCCCAGGACCTTTCCCCAGAGAGTCAGCATATAGTTTGTGTTTAAGAACATGGAGTCTAGAGTCAGATGCCTGTGTTCAAATCCAAGGCCTGCCACTTTCTGGCTATGTGACCTCAGGCATGTTCTTTTCCCTCTCTGTGTCTCTGCTTCCCTATAAAACATGGAATGATAGTAAATACCTCCTTCATGAGATTGATGTGAGGACTAGATAAGTTGCAAAGTTTTGCTTTACAAGTACTTAGAAGAGCACCTGCACAGAGTAAAAGTCAAGAAATGTCAGTCAGTACATCAGGTGATACTCACTGTTTGATTCTGCAGGCCACCTTCACCTGTAGGAGCCCAGAGTCCCAGTGATCAGAATACTGACCTTAGTGCATCTGGGCCCCTGCCCACCTTTTCCATTTAGTGGCTGCTAAGTTCAGGGCAAGCTGCTCTAAGGTGGTCTAGATGCTTTCTGACCACCTACTACCTGGGCTCAGTGCCTAGGTTCAGTGAGAACTAACATGAAGCACTGTGCCAGTGTGAGCCACACAGTCCCTTGTGTGTGGGTCAGTCACTGTCCAGGACCTCAAATGCACAGGGCAGGGCTGTGGGGTGAGGAACCAGCTCATGGCAGGGTGGGAGGCTCCAGCCTGGCGTTCTTTGTAGATATTCTCCCAGGGCCAGGTCTAAGTGTGGTTGTTCTTTGGGAACAATAAGAGTGATGTTCAAAATGCTTTCCTTACTTGATGAGACCTTTATAGAACGCCGTCACACCCCATAATCCCCTTTGACTCACACGCAGCCTTTGGGCCAACTCAGAGAGCAGACTCAGCGTCTGGGGATGAGGACTCTAAGGGCAGGAGAGGTTTGCAGTCCTGCAGGTTCCCTGTGGGGCTGCACCCAACTTCAGATACCCAGCCTGCAGCGTTTCTGCCCCCACACAGCCTCCCTGCCCCTGGCCCTAGGGTGTTTTCTCTCTTACTCAAAGCTACAGTTTCAGCTTGAACCTCCCCCATTGGCTTCTTCCTTACCTTCTTTCACATCTTCACCTCTTTCTTTTTTAGAAGCCCCTGAGAAACATTTCTGAGACCACAGAAGGGAATTTCAGGGTCAGGATTCCTAACTTCTACCTCTGTGGGTGCCCATTGGAACACCATCATTTTCTACAAGTGTCTGCTTGAGCAGTGCCCACTCTCCAGTTTTCTCCAGTTGGCATTCATTCCTCAGGAGGTTAGCAGGCTGCACACAGTTTTAATTTAGCTCTCAGAAGGGAAAAACAAAAGAGAAATAGCAAAAGAAAAACAATGCCCTACCCTCCTCCCAGCCACACATTTTATAACTCACTCCAAGCTCCTCTGATAAAAATGACTTAATTTTGACTGTTTTACAAGCAACTTGCCCTTAAAATGAATGGGAGGATATGGGATGCGAAGAGGTTTCTGAAGAAACTGATCGAACCCCCAGGAGAGGCACAGCCCACACAGACTACCAGATGTAGCCCCCTTTCTCTTCCATCCTAACAGGCTCAAATGCTCTGGGTTGAAGAGGCAGAGAGGGGGTGGGCAGAGCCCTGGCCTGGCAAACAGAAGACTCAGCCTCCAGTTCCCAGTCTGCCTTCTCTAGGTCTCAGTATGTCCATGCCCAGAGGATGAGAGGGTTAGGTTGCCAGATTACATGATCTTTAAAGCTCTGTATATCCAAGAGGGGAGAGTGTTAAGACAGGACCTGGAGGCCAAGTGGCATGAAAAATGACCAAAAGTCCACACAGAACACTGGACAGACTGTGACACATCCAGAGAAAAGCTACAAGCAGCCCCTGGTCAGATTGGGGCCTGCAGGGTGGAAAGATGGCAAATCAGCTGTCATTTCCCTGTGGAAAAAAATCTTCAAGGGTTCCACATTGCCCTCAGGCAGAGATGGGCGAACTCTTTATCCTCAAGTGCCTCTCCAGCATCCTCACACAACTCACCTTACCTGAAACATTTGGTCTCATTTACAAGCATGCTCCCCTCTGCATTCTTGCTCACACTGCTTCCTTGGCCTGCTCTCCCCCACAACCCCCTTTTCTCCAGTTTCCTCTTCTCTCTGCATCTACCTGTGGGAAGCACTTGAGGTCCCCAGACTAAGCTCTACTGCTCAGCACTTACCCTCTTGATTGTGACTGGCCATCTGCAGCTCTTCCTTCCCACCACTCCCTGCTTGTGCAGTCCCCACTGGGGCTCAGAACAAAGAACTGCTCAGCGTGTGGGATGGGAGAGAGCATGTGGGATGTGGCCCAAGGTGTCTTGACACAGGAGGGAGGAAAGAAAGCATTCCAGACAGGTTGACCACACAGGAGTGTGAGCAAAGGGGATGGAAAAGTAAAGATTAAGATAAATCTACAGAAAGGTAGATTAAGGCAAGAGAAGGGCTCCATTCCCACGAAACCCCCCCTTTTATAGAAGTTTATGCTGAATACTCTTGCCCATCACCACACTGTGATGAAAGTTCAAGAATCGGGATACTAACTCCAAAGCTCATATTCTTTTTCCTCCAAGGCAAAATAAAATGTGAAGCTGAGAATTAAAAGCTTAGAGGAAGTTCTGGCAAAAGCACTCTCTCTGACCCTAGTAGACTCATGTTGGTTACAAGGAGAGAGAGCGGTAGGCCCATTCCACAGATGGAGAGATGAAGGACCAGGAAGTTAAGCATGTTGCCCCTGATCACCCTGCATTCAGGGCAAAGGGCAGCATTTAAAGGAGGAGGAATGCTTTAAAATAATACTGGCAACTAAAAATAGTGTGTGGCTTGGCCTGCTGATTCAAAGGGGTCATGTTTTATGGCTGCCCCCATCTGCTTTTCTGGGACGGTGTAGCTCAGCCTGCTCTGGTTATAGTTTTTCCATGAGCTCGGCTCGAATTTCCCTGTCCCAGTGGTGAGCACATGGGTCAGTGCCTAATTTTCCAACGTTTATCTTTCCCATTTACAATTTCCCCGTGCAAAGGGCCAACTCCTTCTATCCCTTGTATTTCAGATGCCAGGTTTGGAATTAGGATTAACCAGGCACACAACTTCCCCCCACTTTCAGAAGCCCTGGGGCCATTTGTAAGAGCCTGACATGAGTTGTTCCCTGTGATCCGCAGAGGTCCTCCAACCCACCTCATTGGCAGCAGTTCTTTGGTTTAGCCCTCCTCTGCAGGCCAACTCCACTTTGAGCATACCCTCATGCCCAGGGAGCAAATGTCCTCTCATCCCTGCCCTCATAACACTCCAGAGAGAGGATACAGATAGAAAGCCAGTGGGCAAGTGGGGTAGACAGCAGTTTGACCAAGGTGTGTGACCCTGAAGCGCTCTAGGAATGTCCGCCCTGCACTTGGATGTAAAGGTCTAGGGCCCGGTGGAAAAGTCAGGATCGTCAAATTCCTGGCTGTCTCAGTCCACTGTTTATCCAAATCCTGGGTTTGGGACCTTGTTACACACTCCAAACCTGGGTTCCACCCCCACCTTGGCTTTGTTCATGACTATTTCCTGTCTTATCTCCCAGTCCATCAGAGAGACTGCACAAACAGTTAGGGGGCAAGGGGGCACAGGTATCCCATGTGGGTTGGAGTTGAGTATAAAACCTGGCTATGTCACTACCATCTAAGGGAGAAAGGTAAAAGGGTAGGAAGCAAGTAAGAACCAGCAGATCTGTAGGTCTGGTTCACCATCTCTAAGAGAGGTGCAGACCCAGCAGACAGGAGGCTAGGTCCCCTGCAAGCAGGTTGGGCCTTGAGAGAAGGAGGGAGGAATAGAGGCTCATAGCCAGTTCCTCCTCCCAAATCAGGCAATCAGGTAGGTCCCCATCTCCTCACTCCAACTCCTCAGTGAGATCAGGAGAAGGAGAATCTTGGAAAAGAAAAAAAAAAATCTCAAAAAGGGGACTACTAAAGGATGGATTTGAAACTGGCCAGGATCTAAGACTTGAGTTAGCATGTTGTATCAAAATATCGAGAGAAACCCATTTTGAAGGAGAATATCAAAGTATCTAAATCACCTTGCTTTTTTCTCAGGATACCCCAAAAACAATCCTATATTTTCCTAGTAGCTACCATCATTAATTCACCCTGTTCTTTGATGAACACTATTGTTTCATTATACAGATAAGTAAAACTGAGTTTCAATGACCAACAGTCACAAGAGAACTAATGGAAATAACAGTTGACATCAAAATACAGCAGTTCCTACTGCCTTCACCTAGTTGGCCTGGAAGATCCACGTAAGGCTGGACTTCAAATTCGCTGATTTGAAAGAGAAACAAGGCTGACTCATAGAATTGCATAGGGTTTCCTTGGCTCACCTGAATTTTGTCCTCCACTCTGTGATCTCAGTCAATCTCATGGCTTTAAATATTATCTATATACTACTGATACCAAATCTAAATCCATAGCCCAAACTGCATTGTCCTGGGCATCTAACTGGCATCTTCTGCTTCCCCAACCAATTCTTTGACCCCCATAGCCTACTTCTCTGTAGTCTTCCTGCATCTCAGACCAAGGGTCTACCATTCACCTGGATGCTCACCATAGGGTTCTCTGATTTCTTTGTGCTTCATCCCTTCCATCAGAGAGCTTCATTCATTCCACCTTGCCTCACTTCTGCTGTAGACATCTCAGCCAAGTCTTTATCCTCCACTTTCTGTTTCCTTTGCCCAGCCTCTTCAAACAATGTTCTCCACTCCATAGCCAGAGTCACCTTTTATAAATATGGATGAGCTCAAGTCACACCTCCCCCCCCCCCACTGCAACTGAAATATGTCAATGGGTTTGTGCTGGTCCACCAGGGCCACTGAACCCAGCACCTGCCAATAACCTCATCAACTTGACTGTCCCCCTTTATCATAATCTACTTTTCTAACCACTTTGCTCCTCCACCTATGTCCTGGCCTGTAGATGAGCCTGTCTGGAGTACTTTCTCCCTTCCACCCTGTGCCAGCAACTCCTTGTTGTTTCACATATGTTCACAGGACACCGATCCTTTCCCAAACCACACCCTGGGCAGATATCTATGCTGGCTGCCAAGTGCACCAGGACCATTCCAGCCCAGGACCTTTGCAGTAGCTGCCCCTCTTTTTGGGCAGCTTGCTTCTGCTCAAGAGTATCACAAGGTCAGCTCTTAGTATTCAATGCCCCTGTCCTTCCTGGTTTTGCTCTGTTCTTATCTCCTTGGTCTGGTATTCCCAGTACCTGCAATGAGGCTGGGCCCAGAGCATGTGTTGAGTAGCCAAATGGCTGAATGAATGATGTGGCTCACCCCTCATGGGGTGAGCATGAGTGTGTGCACACACAAGGATGAGCAGATGACAATGGCAGTTGCTTCCAACAGGTGCAAAGTGCCCATCTCAGCACAAGCATTTTTCCTGATTCAATTTGTCAGGCTTCATGTCTCCTCTGGAAGGTAAGTGCTTCACTCGCACCTTTTCAATCAAAGAGACTGACACTCAGAGGATCAGAGTCCTGATTCACAGCTCCCTGCCCCAACTACATGCGCATAATGACATGATCTGAAGGACTCCTGAACCTCCATTTTCTTATCTGAAAAATAAAGACAAGCACAGGAGCCCGTTGATGTGGCCTCATCTACTGGTAAGAGGCAGTGCCAGGGCCAGGCCTGCAGTAGGCTGACTGGGGCGTTTGGGGGGCAAGGGACGGTATCTCTCCTTATTTTTGCTGCTATTACCAACTTCTCAGGTGCCCTGCCTTGTCAAACAAGCCCGTTGACTCACTTGGGGTCCCGCTTTTCTCTCAAGCCCCTTGCTTTGAAAGGAGGGGGATCCAGCCTGCAGTACAGCTCTATGATCTTGCGCAGCGTCTTGTCTCCTGAGTCTCCATTTTTTTAGCGGTCCTGAACTCCCAGACAGTGTGTACCTCCCCCGGGAGGTGTGAGGACCAAACAAAATCACAGGAAGATTCCCTGCCCTGGAGTGGGCGAGCCATAGGTGCTGACAAGTGAGCGCTGCCGTGGGTCTGCACCTACCTGCGCGTGCACGCACTCATGCACGAGCGCACAGAGCTCCTCTCTTGGCTGGGTCCGAGAGCTACCGATTTGAACTCTGGGGATGGAATCAATTAGAATTATTTTTAAAACCTCATCTGTTTTGATTTAACAGGAAGCTTCTGTTCAATGAAATGCAGCATTAGTCAATGAAAAATCAAAAGCCATGGATTTCGGGGCTCGGCTGTCCATGAAGACTGAGCAGAGGCTCCCAGAACCCCAGGACCTGGCGGTCCTGCTCTCCTGTACACAGGTACTTTCTCCTAGAGCTGTGTGTCCTCTGAGACCTCGAGAGGACAAGAGATCATCTGGCTCAGGCCAGGGACTTCAGTCGACTGTCCCTGAGTCACAGCCCTCTAAGTCCGGAGCGTCCATCTCTGGGGACATGATTAAAGTAGCTCAATTTGTCTCTCTGGATCCCGGCCCATAACAAGGACAAAGCTCTCTGATTTTTATCTGTGACTCCAGTGCCCAAACCAGGGTTTGGTGCAGAAATGTTTATGGAGAAAAAATTATAATTGAATACACAAATAGCTTAATTAGCAATAATAAGAATTATAATTAATATTTACTATGTCATTTACCATCGTGCCATAAAATGTTTGAAGTGCCTTCCATGTATTGGCCGGGTCTTCACTGCAACCTGAGAAACAGGCACCCCTTAGACACAGGTGAGAAACCAACACACGGGAAGAAGTCACCTGTCCAGAGCCACACACAATGCTGCATGTCCATCACCAGTGAGCCTTCTTCCTTGGAGCCGCCTCCCCCACCACCACCCCACCCCACCCCTGACCTTGTCCTCTTTCTTTGCCCCTATGCCTTTTATCCTCTTTCCTCTCCAGTGCTCTCAGGGCCTCTCCTCCTCCTCCTTCTCAGCCAAACACCCAGTTCTGGTCGTGGCACTGCCACCGAACTGCTGTGTATGCCATAGATGAGTCTCCTTCTCTCGCTTGGGGCCTCACTTTCTTCTTTTGTGAATTGGAAATGAATATATACACACATACACCGAGGAATAAGCAGCTTGCTGTTAATTCTGTCAACAATGTCTGTACCCTGACTTTTCAGAAGCCCCTAACAAAGTCTAAGCGCAAGAGGCCACTCTGTGGGATGGTGGATTGAAACATCTGGGTTGATCCCATTAATCCACTTGCTGTGGTGAGATCACAGTGCGTCACCAGCATTAGCTCATAAAGAAAACATCAATTGTCTTTGCGGAGCAGCACAAGAGTGAGGAGTGAAGGAAATGTTTGGTACTACATTGATTTTATAGATTAATTTTGAAGACAACTAACAACCACACAGTCCACCAAAATTGTATATGAATTATTCTAATAAGGTTTCCTTGTATTGTCTTTGACTAAGATTTTCCATTTTGCTTCATAAGGTTCTTCATAAAGTTGGTTGTTCCTAGATACTAAAGTCGCTTGTTATCATTTAAAAAAGATATCTCGTACCTTTATTGGTCATTATTATTTAAGGAACACAATCACAATTATAAACTATGCAATTATAAAACAGGCTCAATTATAAAACAGCTTTTGCAGAAGGTATGGAACACTCACTCACCTCCAGATTAGAAATAAAATATTACAAGTAGTGTTAAAGACCTCCCAACCTCATTCCATTTCCTCCTCACCAAAGGTAAACTACCCTCTCCTACAATGTTTCTGTATTATTTATGAATGTTCTTGGGCTGATATCATGCCCCTCCACAAGTTAGATTAACTTCGGATGAGCATAATCATTATAAAGTATTATTTTAAAACTTCATATAAATGGTGTACTGAGTATGCTTTTGTAACTTGTTTTACTTTTGTTCAATAGTGTGTTAGTGAAACTCACATTGATTTATGTAACTCTGGTTCTGTTCACAATTTTATCATCCAAAGCAAAATTATATGACAACTTTTTCATTACTTTCTGTATGCATATATAATATTTAGATTGCATTCAATATTTTTTATTCTTTTAAACAATGTTGAAAGAATATTCCTGTGCATATAGCTATATATGTACATATATTTATATATAATTGTGTGTATATATATAGAATGTGAGTGTGTGTATCTTTATCAGATATTTGCCAGCTTGCTCTTCGAAGTAGTTTTACAAACATACACTGTCATCTGTGGTACATGAGTGTTCCCATTGCCCTATAGTCTCTCGGTATTTGAAATTGTCAAGCTTTCACATTTCTGCAAACCTGAATTGTACATAATATAATCACAGTCTGATTTTAGTTGTCTTTTCACTAATTGGTAATGCATTTGAGAGCACTTTTTCCAATATAGTTTAGTCATTCATATTTTTTCTTCTATTAGCTGACTCAATATTTTTCAGTAGGGTTCTTTGAATTACTTAATTGATTTGTAAGTCTTTTTATACATTCTAGATACAAATCACTTTCTTTTTCATGTTATGTATTGCAAATGTCCTTTTCTAGTCTGTGACTTCTCTTTTTACTGTGTTTATGGTGTCTTTTGATGAACATAAATGTTTAAGTTTTGTTGCAGTCAAATCTATCCATCTTTTTCCATCCTTGTTTGTGTTTTTTGTGAATTGTTTAAGAAATTCTTTCATACCCTGTGGTCATAAAGATATTCTCTTATGTTTTCTTCTAAATGTGTTGCTTTTGTTTGTCATGCTTTTCCATAATGATTCTAAATTAATTTTTCTCAGAGTGCGAGTTAGCAGTCTAATGTTTTTACTTTTTCCATGAAGATAACAACTTTAAGGACACAACTGATTGAATCGTCCTCTATTTTTCCACTGGTTTGGTATGCCACCTCCAATTGTATTAAAAGTTTCCATAGAAGAAGCGGTCTGCTTCTACTCTCTCCATTATGATCCATTGTCCTATTATCTTAACTTGAGCCAAGTATATTTTTTCACTTACAAGTTTTTTAATTGTATTAAAGTACTTAATCACTTGAATAGGTAACACTGAGATAGGACAAAATTAAGTTTTCCTCCCACATCTATCCTCAGCCCACTTTTAAATAGATAAACACAGACCTTTTATGTATATTCAAGCAAATATAAATATACAGTCTCCCCTTCATCTTTCTGCACAAATGGTAATGTACCATACACACTAGATTTTTCATCCAATACTACTCCTAGAGATCTTTGCATCAGTACATTGAGAGTTTCTTCATTCTGTTATACAGTTTCATGCTTTTCCTTTCTAAGGCCATAGTTATTTCAAAACCACTATCCTATTGATGGACAAATGTCACTTTCAGTCTTAGCTATTACAAAACACTATACCTATGTCATTTCTTTTAAGTACTAGTTTTTTTGTTTGTTTGTTTTGTTTTGTTTTGAGACTAGGTCTCGCTATTTTTGCACATGGAACCGCAGGCTCTCGTTGCCTGGGGTACCACAGACTCAAGCCATCCCCAGCCTCAGCTTCCCAGGTAGCTGGGATGACAGGCGCGTGCACCCAGCTATTTTTTTGGAACTAGGTCTCACTACGGGTCACAGGTGGGACTCGAACCGCAATCCCTAGCCCCGGCCGCTTCATAGGCTGAAGCTTACAAGCACGAGCCACCATGTCCAGCCTACTAGTTTATTTTTAAAGTAAATTCTTAGAAGTGAAATTTCTAGATCAGCAAATGTGATGATTAATTTTATATGTCAACATGATTGGAGTGAAGGATGCCCACATATTTGATAACACATTATTTCTTGGTATTTATGAGAGTGTCTCTGAATGAGATTAGCATTTAATTCAGTGGAGTTCATAAAAAGATGGTCCTTAAAGTGAGGATGTGCAGTGAAGAAAGAAAAACCCAACAGTGAAGGAAAGACAAATTCTCTCTCTCTCTCTCTCTCTCTCTCTCTCTCTCTCTCTCTCTCTCTCTCTCTCTCTCTCTCTTTCTCTCTCTCTCTCTTCCCTGCTCCCTCACCACCCCTGACATCCATCTTTTCCTGTCCTTAAACACTGGAGTCCCTGGTTGTTAGACCTGCAGACACTGAGATCAAACCTACAGTCCCCTGGTCTTCCACTTCATACTGAGAGTTGTACCATCTGTTTCTCTAGTTCTCATGCCTTCTAACTCAGATCAAATTTATACTAGTGACTTGACTGATTGGTTCTCTCCACTTGCAAAAGGCAGATTGTGGAACTTCCTGGCTTCTACAATCCTATGAACCAATCCCTGATGTAAAGAATAATGATAGATAGATTTATAGACTGATAGGTAGACAGATCTACTAGCCTGTTTCTCTGGAGAATTTTGACTGGTAAAGATATATATATATAGTGTTCCAATTACAAATATATATATATACATATATATATATATTTGTAATTGGAACACAATTTGGCCCAGTTGTCATTCATGAAGACTATGCCAACTCCTTCACCACCAAGACTGTTCCAATAGAGCATGTTCTCAAGTTCTGAGATTTATTTTTTATCCTCTGACAGGAAAAAAATGACATTTGGGTTTAGTTTTCATCTCTATTTCTATTATTATAAGTGAGGTAGAACCTTTTTTAATGACCTACTTGTTCATATCCTTTGCCTACTTTTCTGTTGGGCTTTTTGCCCTTTATCTCCTTATTTCTAGGACAATTTTATAAGTTCAGGAAATTAATTTTCTGATGAAATATGAGTATCAGATATGATTTCCTGTTTAGTTATCCTTTGGTATTTTGGCTCTATTTGTATTTTTGGCATAGAGGTTTTTTTCTCTAAAGTCTGCTCTATTTTGAGTCAAAATTTGAAAGCTCTCCTTCCTTATTCCAAGATCATAAGAGGATGCGCTCATGTTTTCTTCTATGACATTTGTGGCATTATTTTTATTTTTAAAGCTTTGACCCACTTGGGACTTATCCTAGTGTATGGTGCAAGGTATGTACTTAGCTTTGTATTTTTTCCACATGGCCAGCCATTGACCCTAGCCACATTTATGGCATAGTTAATCATTTCCCCCACTGATTTTAAAGGCTAGTTTTTTTCATACCAAGCTCCCAAATGTGTATTCACTTCTATTTCTGGCCTTTTCTATTATGGTTGATTGACCCGTCCTTCTATTCATACATCAGTGCCTCCCTGTTCCAATTATTGAGACTTGCAATATGTTATAAATGTCTGGTCAAGCTAGTCCCCTGATATTACTCTTCTTTCCAGAATGTTTTGTTTCTTTAGTTTTTTCACATGAACTTTCAAATCACCTTGTCTAGCTTTTTAGAAACTGTTGGTATTCTAATGGGATCATATTAAATTTAGAAATTAACTTTGGAAAAATTGACATCTTTATGATATTGGGTCTTCCTAGCCAAAAGCATGGTCTTTTCATTTATTCAAGTCTTCTATGTGTGCTTTAGGAGTATTTCAACATTTTCATTGTATAGGTCTTGCTCCTACATGTTAACTTTATTGCAAAGTAGTTTACTTTGTGTTGTCATTGCCCTTGAAATCTTTTCTTTCACAGTATCTTCCAAATAGTTTAATTTATACATGAAAGTAAGTGTTGCATTTTAACATTACATCCCCATATCAATAAATCCTCTAGCTGTGGTAAGTTTCTCAGTGCATTCTTTAGGTTTCCCAGAAATAAACTATCTCCAAACGGTGATAAATTGAGATCTTCTTTTGCAACATTTATACCTCTACTTTTTTCATTTGTCACAGTGCATTATCTAGTAGGTCTATTGAAGTCGTGGGGTACCTAACAACACCCCTATTTGCACAAATTCCAAACTAATGAAGAATAATATAGATGGAGGTCAGACTATCACTTTATTGTAGAGACAGGTTAAGTATTTGATTACATGGCTTCTGTCTGATTTACTCACTTCTTCTTAAGCAACACCAAACTAGAAGCACTGCCAGCTGTTTGTCATAGGTTCAACATGTAATGTCTCATCAGAATTAATTTTCTAAGTATTCTTCAGTTTTGGTTTTTATTTTTCTTTTGACCCAAGGCTTTTGTTATTGTTACTGTTTGTTTTAATTTCCTTTTTGCTTTCTGAGTTTAGTATTAAATTTCTATTTTAGATTTAGTCTAACCATAAAACATTATGTCTAAACTATTTTTATTTTCTCTGTAATTTATCAGGGTTTTCTTTGTGGCCTAATACAAATTTGCATGGATGTTTTCTGGGCAATTGAAGTAGGTAGATCTATATCTATAATTACATATCTATATATTTACAACGCAAATTTTAGTCTTCTCTATCTTTAACTCTTTCTTATCCACTTGCTTTATCATGTACTAAGAAAGTATACACTATACATGTGTATACTGTATAAAACTCTTGTTACTAGAGTATCTGATTTATTTCCTATTGTTTCATTAATGTTGTATTCTTTCATGTATAGATATTCATAACTATTATGGACAATGTTTCCTGATGTTCACTTTATTGTATAATTTCTCCCAAATTATACCAGGGTTGGTCTTTATGAGCAATCGAACACAGCAGAACACACCAGATCCGCTGCTCACTCACTCCAGGACTTTGGGAAGATGGCTGGACTTTGCTCACAGTTCTCATCTGTAAAATGGTGATTAGATGAGGATATATTCTTAAATGCCTGTAGTATTTGACATAAAAGAAGTTCTCAGTAAACAGTAGCTATTGTTATAAGATACTCAGAAAAGTTTGTTAAATAAATGAAGCCTGTTTTCAATATCAACTACATGGTGCTTACTGTATGAGACCTTAAGGCTATTTAAAATAGGTGTCAAGATTCCTCCCATAATTAATTTTCAGTAACCACACTCATGTTACAGGTAAGCAATAATACATATGTATTTCTAGTAAAAACTGTTTTCCTTTTAGATTTCATACAACATACGATTGTTGATCCCCTTGGAAGCGCCCCCTGACCTCCCCTCCAGTCGTTCCACCTCCTTTCTCATTGCTATTTGTTGGCCCATGTTTAGCCCTTTGATTTCTTTCTTTTCTGGAGCAATGTCCTTTTCCTGGGTGAGGATCTGCGTTCTTGGGACATGGTAGGTTGTGCTGCCTAGTTTTCCAGCCTTAACTTTGCACCCAGCAGTCAATCCAAGTTCATTTGGCATCAGGGCCTCCTCCTTCTTGCTGTTTCCTTCTTTCTGTTTTGTTTTGTTTTGTTTTGTCCCATTTTGCTGCTTCTTTGCCTGGTGGTTCCGGCCTCTGGCTTAGGGAACCTGACTCCCAGCCTTTGTAAGCAGAGAGGTTTCTCAATGGGGACAGCCATCTGTAAATGGTTGGTCTGGTTACTTGTGTTGGTCTTGGTTTGCAGATGTGCTGTGGGGCTTCTGTGGTCTTCCTGCCCCTGTGGAAAAGGAGTGTCCCTTGCTCTTGCTGAAGGCATCTTTGAACTGGGATTTTGGCTCCCAGACCCCAGTGATGGTGTAGGTGTTAGATAGTCTCTGTCATTCGTCACACAGTCTTATGTTTAGTGATTCTCTCCATGTTCTTTTTGAGTCTTGCCCAGGAAATGTGTGTGTCCAGGGCCTTTATTCATTCCCATCACCTCTGGTGTATCTGTCCTTGGGTTTTCAGTGTTTTCCCTATTGCTGATGAGGACTAATTGGAGCAGGAGTAAGCCAGAGGGGGTCAGTCGCCTGCTCCCCCAGAACCCCAGCAGGGTTTGTGAGGGTGCCTGAGCTTTCATCGTTCTGATTGCCTTGGGATGGGATGGACCCCTTCACACTCCAGCCAGGAAAGGTGGATCCCAACCAGTGCACACAGAGTGGTGGGTGCTGGTAAAAGCCTGACTGCTGAAAAAAAAAAAAAAGCTGTCTTCAATGGATTTGGTGGTTGGGGGTACACGAACCCTATGTTCTCATCCCATCTGATCATTCCTTTGCTTTTGGATTTTTTTTTCTTGTTCTTAATTTGAATCTTTTATTTTCTCATTAGCAAAGTTAGAAGCTGGTTGAAATCATAATTATCTGAGTCCACACAAATCCACTGAGTTCATCTCTGACTCTTTTGCAGATATCCACAGGTACAAAGTACTAGATGAAGCCAGGATGGGTGATGAATCAGTGAGTGTGTCCATCAGGTGGTTCCTATAAGAAGCAAATGGTTCAATTAAATGATTAATGGGAGAGAGGTAATGAGGGGCTAGAATATAATGGAAGACCAGTAGGCAGGCAGAGGGAAAACAATATAGGATAGGGAAGAGTCTGTGGATCAGTCATTACCACCCCTACCTCCCCAAGGGAGTTATTAGTGAGAGCTATCACTATGGGAGAGGAACCACCCAGGAGGTGCTCTGACCATGACTAGAAGATACAACCACCACCAAAATCACAGGCAGGGAGGGAGCAGGGAATGAAGCAATGAACACTTCTTTCTTGGTTCTTCATTTCTAGCTGAAGTCTTCCATTAACTGAGCATGGCAGGAAGCCATGGGACCCCAGATTGTTGGGTAACAGAGCAAGGTAGAAAATGAATTGGGGAGTGCTACACAGGGGGTAGGGGAAGAGAGAATTATTATCTCATTGAGTAAGCACCCATGTGCTCACTCATGTTCATGCCTACTATTTTCCAGAAATTATAGGTGATACACAGACATTGTACCCTTAACAGCCCTTTAAGATGGTGTCCTCACCCAAACTATAGACAGGAAACTAGGGCAGAGAAGAAATTCACTCACCCAAAATCTTATTCTTAGTGAAAGACAATATTGGAATTTGAGCCCAGATCTCCACTGCTCAAAGTCCCAAGCTCTCTCAGGTGCATCACCCCATGACGTGGTGGTAGGAGCTGCAGGGCTGAGAGACAAGAGAGTTGCCTTGATCCATGACTGGCTTTGTGCCCTTGGCTTGCTTGGTGGAGATATCTTCCATGAAAACCAGAGCTTTCACATCAATGAAACTGTCATTTGAGGCTGGTTTCTTTTTAAAAGCAAAAAGTGGACCAGAAATGGTCTCATTTGATGGTCTGTTTTCCAATTGCTTTTTATCAACCCAAACCACAGGTCTGGGGAGATTTAGAAGATCATATGCTTCCTGTATTTGTTTAGTGTCTTAAACAGGTCCTCCCAGTTTTTCTATCCAGTCCCAGTTCACAGAGCCCTCCACAATCCCACAACAAACCCCAACGAGGCCTCTAACACACATAAAGTTAAAGTTCCAAGACTTTCTAAAGTTTCTACACAGCTTCTCACAACCCACATCATCCTTATCCCACCCCCAGCACAAAGGCAAGCACATGCAATGCTCCCACGTGTGATATGCAGCCCACATACCCTCAAGCACATATGAACACTCAAGTTAGCACAGACCCACAACCCAAGCCATAGACATACAAATCACACACACCATCATACACATTCAACTCAGTAACAAAACCCAAATCCAAAGCCAATGTCCCTGACTGCACAAACCTGGAACAAAATCTTCATGCACCCCATCAGCCCTAGTGGCAAGCACCAGGCCTAGAGGACAATTTCTTCCTCCCCCACCTTTGAGGTCAAGAGCCTTCCATGTTTAGAAGTTTTTCTTATAGACATTTTGGGGTCATGGTTCATTTTGTTTGTTTGCCTATTTTAACAAAAATGGAGTGTATTTTCTTTTACAGGTTCTAAATAAAGATACGTAGGGATTTCATAGATTCACAGGATAAAGGTACTTCCTGAGCAAAGATTTTGCTCCAATGAATGAGAAAAGTTACACTGCCATCTACACACTTCACATGTCCCTGGGGCCAGCAGCGCCACTTACAGAGTCAGCCTGGAATCAGGTCAAGGTTCGGTGTGTCACTCATGCGAGTGCATCGTGGTTGACATTTTCAGGAACACAGTCCAGCATTTATTTCACAAAAAAAGAGAGGAAGCCAGAGGTGATAGCCACACAAGGCCAGCCAGGTTGTTTGCAAGAAAAGCACCACAGAATGAAAGACGCAGGGCCTGAGGTAGACAGGGACTTCATATTAGCATCAAGGAGCCTCTGAGTGCCCTTACCTCTAACACAGGATTCCCAGTGGTGTTTGTGTCAAGGTGGCATTGGGTACAAATGGGATACATGCACTGCATCAGGGATGTGGGGAGCCAGCCAAAACAAGCACACATGTAGACATACACACGCAGGTATGCATATAGAACCACCACCATCACACCCCATGTCTTCATGATGTGTGTGATGTTGCCACCATGACATCCACCAGAGAGAGGATACCACCATCACTACCCTCCTGGGACTACAGGGGAAAGACAGAACCCCCAGGGAAGGGGGTCTCGCCCCCACCCTACTGTGTGACCTTGGTCAAGTCATGTCTAAGTTTTGTTATCAGCTCCAAAGGAAATGAAGTACATGAAGTTCTGCCCTTCGTGACTTTTGACTGGTGACTTGTTCATTTGAGAAGTGTCTTCCTGGTAGGTTTTAACAGAGGGGCATCTGGAGGTAGCTTGGCCAAATGGTGACCAGAAAGGTTCAAGAAGACCACAATGAATGCCCCAGGAGGGTGGCCATGGACTAAGATGGCCAAGGTCCCTGGCCACCCTACCCCAGACCCAACTTCTCTATGCCTCTTCCACTATCCAGCTGCTGAGATGAGTATCCTTCCCTGGAGCCTAGTGTACATGGCAGGCTTGTTGATGACCTTAATGGGGTAGCCTGTTGGATATACAGGCAGGGACTCTGGTCTGGGACAGTGTTTGCTGCCAGAGCCCAGGAAAGGTAGACAGAGTTGGAAGGAAAGAGAAAAACCATGGCTCCTCCTGCCCCCAGAGGCATCCAGGTGGGAGCACCAAACCCATCATGTGACAGTGTGACAGTATCAATGATGGTACCAGCTCATTTTTTCCTATCTCAGTGTCAGTAAGTGCTATGTGACTGATAGACTGGCAGCATCAACCATTAGAAATGGATTATTTTTTTTTTTTTTTGCCTCGTTGGATCTACTGGTTCAGAATTTCTAGGGTGGTGCTCAGCAATCTGTTTCAATCCTCCAGAGTATGCACTTTATGTTGGAGAACAGCTGTTTTGTATTGGTTCTTTGATTCCCTTTCTCCAAGAGAAACTGAGGCTTCAGTTTCTGAAGCCAGACCTGGTGCAAGGTTCAAGAGCTAGGAAGTAACAGAAGATACACTCAAACACTAGTGACTCTTCACTCTACCCTTAGAAATGTATTACTTGGCCTAAAGGTGGGTAAGTAAGAGCTGGCAAATCCTGGGGCTTCCTGCCTATATTAGTAGCCCAGCGGCCTTAGTGTCTGGGCATGACTTGAGGTCTAAACTCTAAACTTGACCTAGGAACCCTGGTCTCAATGAGTTGACAAGTGGTGAGGGCTGAGTGGGGAGGTGTACCAGGAGAGCGAAGACGGCAGCGTCAGATCCTAAATTACATTGCTGCACCCCCTGTCAGCTGCTGCACAGAAGTAACTCCCCTGGTGCCCCTCCACTTGCAGACTTCCCACTCCCACCCAGATGCCAGAGGAAAGCCCATGCCCCAACCCAGCACACCGGAACGACACAAGTGCATGGCTATCATAGCTATTTTCTCTGTCTCCAGTGCGTAGCTCAGGGCCTGGAACCAGGTTGTTCTCCATGAAACTGCATGGTTAAGTGAAACAGTAAATGACTTACTCTCTCCTGGCAGAATGGCTGGAGACATTGTGAAAGGACTTGCAGACCCCCGATGGCATAAATATGTCAATAAGTGGGAAATATTGCAAAGGTGTTCCTAGTAAGGAGTACACCCCGAGAAAGACACAATGTGGGGTTTTTCAGCTTCTCCCCAAAAACCTGAAAGGCAGAGTTGGTAACCATCACAGAAGCCCAGGACTGCCAGCAAGGGCAAGGTACTAGGGAGCCATGGAGGGCATCAGAACAAGAGAGTAGTAAAGCCATATGGAGTCTTGAGCTGGAAAGTGATGATAATTCCTATGTCTGCAAAACTACTCTGCACCATGCAGTGTCTGCTGCTTGCCCAAGAACCACTTCAGTCTTTAGCTCAGGCTTGGAGTGTCTCACTCAAGGGAACACAGCAAGGAAGCAACAAAACAGAATCTGTACCCTGGACTTTTTGACTCTGGATCCCAAGTTCTCACTTCTTGCTCCCACCCCTTCCCTCTGAGCTGCTTACAGAGCTAGACTCCTGAAAGCGGGGCTTAGGAATCACTGGAAGGAGGTCTCCTGCCTTCTCCTGGAGCAAGAAGTTATTGCTGAAGACTGGCCCACCCTGAAGACTTGATGCCATGATCCTAAAAGAGGGACTTAGACGGAGAAGAGGCCCTGGAAACGGTCTGGAGTTTGGAGGAGTGGAGGCTGGCAGAGAGGTGAAGTATGCCCCAAAGCCCTGGCGTGACTTCTGGTGCAGGCTCTCTCTGTCCTAACCCAAGCTCAGAGCCCTGCCCACAGACACCACCCCTCTCTAGGCACCGACTAGGCCTAGACAGGCCAGGGCCTGTTGCAGATGAGCAGAAAGCATGAGGTTAGCCGAACGATGTCCCACTGACCTTTCCGAGGGACCACAGACTTGGACAATTTCTTTGATACCATAAGATAGAGAATCGGGGAGAGAAAAAGAGAGGCAGAGAACCTCTAAGATCAAGGACAAGTGAGGGGTTGCAGAGAGGGACTGGGGGAGCAGCTCCAAGGTGCACCGCCTTCCTCGCTGCACCCCATGCAGTCCAGCCAGGCGGCAAACTGGAAACAGCTGCAGAGGTTTTGGGTTTCCGCCCGTCCTCCTTCTGGCCCCTGGCTCAGGCCCACCGGAGCAGTTCCCCTTAATCCCACTCTCTCAGGAAGCCGTGCTGTGAAAATCCTCTGCCCTGCCTAGGAAGGTCAGCCCTGGGCTGGCAGCAGGACACAGGGCAGCAGGGTATGGGACTCAGACCTGAAACCTTACCCCATCCCCTTCAGCTAGCACCCTTCCCTTCTGCTGTGCCCCCCACCTCTAAAGTCCCTTTACAACCTGAGCCTCCCTCATCCTCAAACCTTAATGGAGGCTAGTGATGGCTCCGATTGGGAACTAGGGGGGGAATGATGATGGGGGTTTAGTGGAAAGTGCCTGAGGACTTCCTTGACACCTGTTATATGCTCCCAGCACCTTCACTGGCCCCATTGCTCCAGTGGTCTCACCCACAGGCAACACTTTTTTCTAATGGAACAAATATTCCCTAAGAGTGCTTCCAAAAACCTGGTGCTGAGTTCTGTCCCTAGCTCAGTCCCTTGCAGCATACATCCAGTAGACTTCCCCCATAAGGTACGAGTCTCCAGTTCAACGAGCACTTTCAGAGACCCTACTGTGTGTCTGTCCTGCTGGACTCCATTTTTCACTTTCCTGGGGAGCTCAGAGCTATAATCTGACTCCCCTGGGTCTATGCACAAGGATGCCAGGGTGAGAACCCTTGATAGAGACCAGGCTCCGCTGTTCCCTGATTGCAAACACTCCAGGTAGGCCTGCTTCTCCTTTACTCCCTGAGTCTCAGCTTTCTGAACCTTAGAGCAGCCTTGGCAGTATGTTGGCCCCTTTTTCTTTACCTTCATGGGGTCCAGGGTTCCACATTGCAGATGAGGTCAAGGGGAGCAAGCCACAAGGGCTGAGCTTTCACTTGTGCAGTCACTGACTGACACAGCACAGCACTCAAGGCTGCTGCAACTACATTCACAGATACATGCTGGTTCCATGTCCAGCCTGGGCTCAGGAAACCAAGGTTGCAGCAGGTAGGCAAGAGGCATGGACCCTGCTCCACGAGCTCACAGCTCACCAGGGAAGGGGAGGAACTGAAGAAGCAAAGTACAAATGCAGAGTACATGAACCATGCAGAAAGCCACTGGAGTTTCTAATAGGCTGACCTCTTTTGTGTGCACGTAGGGGAGCATCCACCAACTCTCCTGGGCCCTGGAAGGTGCTATATTTCAGGGAGACCTGAAAAGTGAACAGGTGAGTTAGGTAGGTGAGAAATGCAAGAGGAGGGAGAAATTCAGAAAATGCAGAGAAGGGCTGAGTGGCTGGGGGCAGTGCAGGAGGAGGAAATGGAGGGATGCAAACTCATTGCTTTGCTGGCTGAGGGAGATCGCAGTGCTGGCTTTTGTTTCTCTGGGAATAGGAGGTTGGGACATCTACTGGGACTGTTCAAATTTGAACAGTCACCGGTGACTGCAGCCTGCTGAACCATGAGGGACAGTATTCCATTAAACCTTTTTGGTTCCTACTCTCTCCCAAGTGCTGGACTGGGTAGAACTCATGTGGGAAGGGAGTTCTCTGAAAACTTCTCTGTCTCCTTATTTTCTTATATGGAAGCGAGAATGGAGGGGCGGTCTGGCCCTTTTAGGAATGCCAGGCAGTAGAACAGTCTACCATAGGCAGTTGTACAGGTTGTTCACTGTACAAAACACTTTGCTACAAGCATGAATGGAGGCTGAATTCAGCTAGTGTTCTGCTCCCCAAGCTGTGTGCACAGTCACAAGATTGTTCTCTGAAAAGAAATAAAAGGGCTTCTCTTTCCATCATAGATAAAAATACCTTCCACTCTCCCCCAGTCAAGTCATGAGCCCACTGGCTCTGCCAGTTCAGAAGCATCTATACCTGACAAGGCGTGTAAGCACAGTCTCTGGAAGTGAGTCAAGGTGCACCTTCTCTTCAAAGAATATAAGAAATGAGATTTGGTGAGAGAGTACAGGAGAGAGTACAGGCATAGACAAGAGGCTTTTTGTAGAAAGAAAATTTTTGACAAACTGATGTCACTTGCACCAGCATGGATGGAGCTAGAAGGAATCATGTTAGTGGAAATAAGTCAGAAAGAAGAAGAAATACTGGATGTTCTCATTAAAATGAGGGATATAGGGAAGACAAACAAAAGGACAGGAAAAATTTAAAACTGTAAGCAGAACTGAAGCACAGAGCAAGAGAAGGAGAGGGGGTAAAATTGGGGGATGGGTGGGCACAAGAGATTAAGATGGTTCATGGGTGATAAGGTGGTAGGAAAACTCCAGGGCAGACAATGATGTAAAAAAAATGTGTGTATGTGTGTGTGTTATCGGTTAATTAAAAAAAAAAAAAAAAACTAAAAAAAAAAAAAAAAAAAAAACTCTCTGGTAGCCAGGATGAGTATCAAAGAAATATAAGAATGAATAGCAAAGAAATTATAAGAAATCCTCCAGTTTAGAGTCTCTCACTGTTAAAACTTGGAGTAACCCCTAAGACCATCTTATTCTGTCCTCTCATTTTTTCATGTGACGAAACAGAAAACCAGAAAAGTCATATGGATTCCCTAAAGTCACACAGGAGTGCTCAAGCTCCCTACTAAATAGCTTAATTTCTCTTGCATGACACACCCCGGAGATCCCTTGTGTGACCCTTTCTGGGGCCTTACAGAGCCCCTAGTCCCTGAGCACATGTGTGCATGTGCACATACACACACCCACATTCATGTACACACATGATTCTGGTAGCGTGGCAACTGCCACCAGCACAGGGCAGGGCCAGCACGCTGTCCGGCACACTATCAACCCTGGAGTTCCAGAATCCTTCCCAGCAAATCCTAAGGGATTTCAAGTTGATTTTGTTGATTTTGCTAAATATGTTGTTAAACAAAAATCCATGAAGAGAAGTCAAAGCAAGCCAATAACCAAATTGAAGTACACACTGGGTGGGGAACAGGTTAGGAACGGTCAGGGAGGGGGGGTGAACCCCAGAGATCACAGAGATGTGAAATTTATATATAAATAAATTATTAATAAAATTAAAAAAGAGGGGTCTTATTTCACCGGAAACTGGTTACCACCACACCCAGGGACCTCAGAAGCCCAAGGGATTTGCTGAGCTTCCCAGGACAGGATTGTCAGGCATGGCAGGAATGGAGAGTAGGGGGTGGTCCCATGAGATGGAAAGAAGAAACAACCTCATGCTTCTTGCAAATACCCAGTTACTCAGGCCCATTCATCTCCCCTAGCCCAATCTGGACCCACACACTTTTCACTAGAAGTGGGGTTAATTAGGGAGGGACACACCCACTTAACTGGAGACCCACAGACTTTGCGGATGGGCAGATGGGTTTCTTTCTTATTGCTAATGCAGTCAAGGGTGTTTCTGAGCCATCAGTGCTCTCCATCTTGCCACCTGTCCATTTTCTGGATGTCTTTATTCTACATCTCAGAGGGTCTGCAAGGTTGGAAAAAGGAGGCCACCTCAGGCTGAACACCTAATTGGGTATGGACAAGGAGTTGGCCCGTGCTGGCATTTGAGGACTAATACTAAAAGCAGTGAGCATGTGACTTAATCCTTTTTAATGTAAAATAACAAAAAACCACACAAAGCAAACATGGCACTTAGGGAAGCATTATCAAGCGAACACTCTCTCCACCATGACCAAAATGCAGAACAGAGGGGGTGAGCAAGCCAAAGGACCCTTTGAGGACCTTGGTTTCAATCACCTTATTCTAATCACCAAAAGCAATCACCATCGTCACTTGCATAATTACCACTTCCTTGTTTTGCCTTATAATTGCACCACTCACATGTACATGACCAGGCACTGTCATTCAGTCATGTCCACTCCAGATTCGGGTTTACAATATAAGCTATTCTTTGTGCCTTGACTTCCATCATTCCAGATCATAGGTTTTAGTACTAGGGAGAGTAGGTGTCTCAGGGCTAAGAGAGGGACAACAATGTGATATGTTTAGCCTTAAAATCTCATAGAAACTTGGGCCAGAAGCCCTGGAAGTACCCCAAAGGTGAAGCCCACATCAGGTACCCTGAACAAAGATCATCCCTGCTTCCTCTCTACCAATTGGCTATTTGGGGGGAAGGGGGCCGGGAAGGGGATGCAAGTAGGAATAATTTAAATTTTATTTGCTAGCATTTTTTTTGCATTCAAAATGAAATTATACTGCAGTTGATTACACATTTTTGTGTTACATGGAATTTTTAGTCCTTACTTGCACTCTTCGATCAGGAAGCACAGCATTTTCCAAGTCAACCCATCCCATGCTTGGAGAACTCTTCCATCCTCATGCTTTAAAGTTGCCAACTAACACCTTCTCTCTGAGACCAGATCTCCTCACTCTACCAGGGAAGGGTAGACTCCTCCCCCCAGGAAGTCCTCCTGATACTTTTCTCCCTCTTTTCCAACTATAATTTCACATAAAATCGCTAGCTGTAGAGTTTTGATTGATGTTTGCTCAAAATCCTAATGCAGGCTTATTTATAATTTTCAAAAGGCAGACAATCATTTGGAGGCAATCTGGTTCAAATGTCAAATGCTAATACTTGGTCTCTGAGCCCGGTCTCACCACAGTGCTTGCCAACCACGGCAAAGGAAAGTTCACAGGCGGGCCTTCCATGGTGTAAGACTTTCACATCTGTACAGAGAAGCCGCATTTCACAGACACTCAGATGGAAGACAGCAGAGATGAATGAGGCAGCCCACACTCCCTCTTCTCCTGCACTTGGCACATAATGAGACAGCATGAATCAAAAATAAAATCCATACAACACAAAAAAATGTGGGTCAATTTGCAATAGAAAGCTGCTTTTGAAAGTGAAGTCTTGAAGTCATCATCTTTCCTTCTCTTCTTGAAGCCCTTAATGTCTCATTGGTTAAAGACATCACTTTCCATCCAGTCTCCAACATATAACCTGACTCATCCCCACTACTTCCCTCACCCTCAGCCCCCACATTCAGTTACTTATCAAATCCAGTCATCAGGCTTCAGAAACCTCTGCAGATAGTCTCCACTTTTCTACTTGGTTTGTACTAGACAGTCTACTCCCCTTTCACTTTTCTAACAAGCATCCCCAACCTCTGAATCTCAGTTGCAATTACCTGTCCTGGGTCCTGACTCCCTGAAAAAGCAAACTTCTTTCCAGCAATCTCTCCAAGCTGTGTTTATAGAATAGGTGAATGGGTTGGCTAGTTCTATAAACATCAATCAATCCTCTTTATGTCAAACACTATTCTATGTACTGAGGATCTAGTAATAAATGTTTTAGGTAAAATTCCTATTGATAATAGTTGGCAGAGTCAGGTGACAAATAAAAACAATGCATATGAGAAGCATAATAGGAAGGCATTATGGAGAAAAAGTAAATCAGGGAAGGGTTTTTCCTGCGGGAGGGAATGCAGCCTCTGCTAATGTGACATTTGAGAAAAAGGCTTGATAGGGGAGGGTGAGACCTGTGTAAATGAATGAAAAAGGCAATAGATGAGTGAACAAACAAAGCATTGAATACAGTGACAAATGAATGAAGAAATCACTGAATGAATAAATGAATGAGGGAATGAAAAATAGAAACTGTGTCTAGTTTATCTTCTGTAGTGAATTGAAGTGAGTTGAATTGGCTAACTGACACTTACTGGAAATAAGCCACCAGCTATTTCCATGACTTCCTAGAGCCCAAATGGGCCTTGAAAATGTGCTTAATGAACTTGTGAAGTAATTCCAAAAGCCTTTCTTTTTTTCTCTGGAGGCCTGTAGGCATTCTGTAGATGTTTAGCTAGCTCACTGCCAGACTGGCAGCAAAAGGATGTTCAGAAAAATAGAGCAAGTGTGAAGGTTGCAGCTCTATGCAAAGAAGTTTGCTTCAGGTCAACAGACCCAGGGAGGGAGGTCCCTACAGCCAAAAGCATTTCACAAGAGGTTTAGTTAAGCCCTGCAAATGCCAAGAGAAGGCTATCCCCATAAAATAAGTTGGTCTCTATCAATAATTAGCCCTTTCTTACCTGAAAATCAAGGTCTGGAGTCTGACATCTGCCCTCATTGAATCTTCAGTGCATAGACACCACTCCTTCATCCATTCATGCATGCCTAGTCTACTGTGGTCAGTGTCAAATAGATGGCAAACACAGTGTTTGCCTTCCTGTGGCTTATACTCTGGAACAGTCACTCTCAAACTCTATGTGTATCATCCAAGAAGGGCCAGCTGGATAGACAACTGTAAAAGAAAGCAGTTGAACCTTTCATGTACATCATATACAAAAAGTAACAAATTGGATGAAATACCTAAATGTACGTGCCAAAACTATGAAACTCTTGGAATAAACAGGGTAAATCTTTGTGAAGCATTAGCAATAGATTCTAAGTTATGACACTGAAAGTATAAGCAACTAAAGAAAAAATAAAATGTAAACATCAGTGTATCAAAGGACACCATCAAAAGTGTAAAGACAACCGCACAGAATGAGAAAATATTTGTAAAACATACATCTGATAAGCACTTGTATCTAGAATACATAACCTTAAAATCAATAATATAGAAATTAATTTTAAATAAAAGAAGGGCATCTTTAAACAATACATAAATGATCAACGTGCACATAAAAATGTTCATTGGGAAAATGGAAATTAAAACTATAATGCAATCCAACTTCACACCCACTAGGATAAAAGCAAAAAGTCCAGTACTAACCAGTGTTAGCAAGATGCAATGAAATCACAACCATCATGCTCTCAGGTAGAGCGATATAAAATAGTGCACACTATGGAAGAAAGCAGTCTCGTTTTTCATTAAAGGTAAATATAGAATTATCAACAGTTCCACTCCTAGGTTTACGTTCCAGAGAAATGAAAGCATGTATCTACACAAAAACTTGTATATGAATGTTCATAGCAGCACTGCATCAAATGTATATCAACAAATGAATATAAACATAAGAAAAATGTGGTATATCTGTTAGATGAAATATTACACAGCCATGAAAAGTGTTGAAATACTAGTCTATGTAACAACATAGATCAATCGTATAAATTTTATGCTAAGTAAAAGAAGCCAGACATAAAAGACCACATATTATATGACTTCAGTTACGTGGAAATAAGTAATTTAAGAAACAGAAAGTAGATTCATAATTGGTCAGAATTTACTGAAAGAACAAGAAGGGAGATATACGAAAAGGACAGAGGGTCTCTTTTTTTTATAGCCTCTTTTTTTTTTAACCTAATTTACCCAGTTCCTACCTCTCATAGTGTTGGGAAAACTGAATGACCAACTGTAAAAGATGCAGTAGGATGACATTCCAACTCCACAACAAAAATAAATTCCAAATGGTTAAAGGTTTAGATGTAAGACATGCAACAATAAAATATATAGAAGAAAACACTCAGTAACTACTATTTTGCTTTTGTAATCTGAAATTTTGTTTCTGTTCTCTTTTATTCATTTGAAAAGCAGTTTCTTTGTTGGATTTTAAAACAAGGTATATAAAGAAAAAATGTAAATGTCTGCTATTTCTTAAACATAATCATTTTAAAACTGTTAATTTATGCTAACTTTTGAATAAAAAATGTGACCTTTTTGTATTATTTCCTAATTTGTTTCTGTTTGATGAGGTAATTTTACATTTTATTAATTTATCTTTCTCTAAGTTTTTGTTTTCTTCTTCCCTTCCCTCTTACCCCCAGAAACCTCACTTTATTTATTGATGTCTCCTAGTTTTCATAAGTATCTTCTTTGTCAAGTCACTTGTCTTTGTCAATGTCTTTGTCAAATAAATGTCTTTGTCATTTTTAATTGATTTACTATGCATAATTCCCTCAAACTCCTTCCATTTTGTTGTAAATGGCAACATTTCAACTTTCCATATTGTAGATATGCCACATATTTTTGATCCAGGTTCTGTCAAAGTTCATTTAGGCAGTTCCTGTGTCCTAGCTTCAGTGAATAATGCAGCAATAGACATTGTGGCGCATAGAGATTTTTGAGTTGATGTTTTCGTGTTTCTTGTGCATATCTTCAAGATAATGTGGTCATATGGTATTTACATTTTTAGCTTTCAAGGTAAATCCTGACCTATTTTTAAAATGACTGCCATCAGTTTTTATTTCCCACCAATAGTGTAATAGGGTTCCTCTTTCTCTACATCCTTTCTAGCACTTATTATTGGAAGTCTTTTTAATAGGTGGCATTCTCATGGTGCGAGATGATCTTTCATTTGGTTTGAACTTGCATTTCTTTATTAGAAGCGATGATGAAATCCTTTTCCGGTTCATAAGCATGAATGATTGGGTGTTCATGCTGTTGTGTAACATGTGCCTCCCTTAAACCTTGTTAAGACGTTGGCACGTTACCCTTCTGACAAAGGAAGGAAGGAAGGAAGGAAGGAAGGAAGGAAGGAAGGAAGGAAGGAAGGAAGGAAGGAAGGAAGGAAGGAAGGAAGGAAGGAAGGAAGGAAGGAAGGAAGGAAGGAAGGAAGGGCAATAAAGAGTATTTTTCCATTTACCTCTTGACCTTCTGGAAATCCTCTTTGGTGAATTATCTGTTCAGATCTACCATCATTTATTAATTGGGTTTATTTAATTATTGAATTATGCATATGTATATCTTGGATATACCTCTTGTTGGTTGTGTAATGTGTAAATATTTTCTCCCATTCAACAAGGTCTTTTTAACCTACTTATATTTTCACTGTGTAAAAAATTTTTAATTTGAGATAATCCCAATTGCTTATATTTATATTCCTTGCCATAAGGTCAAGTCTCTAAAAGCACCTTTAGCATCAATATCATAGAACATATCACAAATGTTTTCTTTTTAAGTTCATTAATTTTTAACTGAATTAACATTGAGATATCCCCATTAGGTACTGCATCCACCACCAACTCACCAATACAATGCTTTCTTCTGTATATTTTATTGTTGCAGGTCTTGCATCTAAATCTTTAACCCATTTGGAACTTATTTTTGTGCATAGAGTTAGAGTGTGATCTTATTATATTCTTTTACAAGTGGCCATTCAGTTTTCTCAATACCATTTATTACCAGAGTCTGTTTCTCCAGTAGATGATTATGGCTGCTTTATCATATATTGAGAATTGATATCTATACTTGAATCTAATTCTGGACCTTCAATGATGTTCCATTGATCCATGTGTCTGTTTTTTTTTTTATCAATACTATGTTTTTTTTTGTTTTTTTTGTTTTTTTTAATATTTTATTTTTATTTTTTTTACTTTGTTATACATATTTTTAAATTAATTAATTTATTTATTTTACCGGGATTCACCCCCCCCACCCTCCCTGACCATTCCCCCTCTGTCCCGCCCCCCCACTCCGAGTTGTAACCATTTGGTGTCTGTCTTTATCTTTTTAACTTGTTTCTGCTAATGTAATTTCTTTTAGGTGTGTCCATGGTTTTTGTTTTTGGTTTTTTTT